>DWQQ01000283.1:0-12477 GCA_018244775.1 Oxynetra roscius flavomaculata
GGCATCGAATGGAGTTCCGCAGAGCGCGCCTGTTTCCGTGGCACCGCGCTACCGGATGATGCTGAACTGGGAGCGCAAATCCTTAAAGTATGTAGGCTTAATTTCTAAATCTCTTGCTATATAAACGTATTCATGAAAATTCTTGACTGTTTCATCTGATTCAGTTTTTGCCTTTTAACCTTTCTCATAATCACTTTTTAATACCCTGATTCTTTTCTTACATAATATCTTAAATGCACGTCTAATAGTAGTTGAAATCCATCTACCAAGATATTGCCGATACGGCACAAAAAGAAAATCTGTAAGCTATCTTGTCGCTTATTATTATAGCACACGTGCACGTGGCCAGAGATATATTATATGTCAAAAGCTCTTAGGGAACTAGGAACTTAGGGACAGGGGACAGGGGAACAGGACTGCAGTTCTACTTTAAGTCGGTTACAGTAGCATTGCCAAATTGGAACTTTCCACATGTGAGCTTACCGTACGATACACATCGATACATTGTTTGCATAATGGCACTTGAACGATGCAAAAAAGCTCTGCCAACTTTTTTGTATTTTCAGGACTTACACCGGACTGGATGTTCGCTATTTTGCGGAGCAGAAGCTCGTGAAAATCAGGCAATGCTGCGAAGAGTGTTATTAGCCTATGCTAGGTAAACATTTTGTTTGTATTGTTTTTGAAATATTTATCTATTACAAATATTGTAACCAAAACTGGTTTTCACTAGTCAGTATATGTAATTTCTTGCTTAAAAAGAAAAAAAAATGTATTTTTTCAGATGGAATAAGGAAGTAGGTTACTGCCAAGGTTTTAATATGTTAGCGGCTATAATTTTAGAAGTTATGGAGAAATCAGAAGCGGATTCATTAAAGGTATATATCATTTGTATTATAGTCCGACCTGATGATTCGTGTACCTCTAGACGTCTACTATCACAGGGGCTGTGATCAGAATGTCATATTCCAAAGACAACTTACCTTATTAAGAAACTTCTATTGTTTTTCAAAACTTCAAGTTTCCTAACCACCCTGATAATTTAATGAATTTTCAATTAGCTTTTCCTTCTTTTGGTCAATGACAGATAAATATTTCGTATATGATTGTCTGTTAATCATTCGGCTATACTATACTTACAGGTAATGATATATTTAGTAGAGGCTGTGTTGCCTGAAGGTTACTTTGCGGATGACCTCCGTGGACTATCCGCTGATATGGCCGCTTTTAGAGACTTGCTCAGGTTGCGTCTTCCACGTTTGGCTAATCATATGGACTATTTGCAAAGGATATCTGACGGTAATTTTTTTTCAGACAAATTATTTTTTAAATCTTTCTTTTTTCTTGTGTATTTATTTTTTATTATATGAATTCATTATAAAAAAAGCCTCATAAAATTTATTTAAATAGTAAGTAATTCAACTATGATGATCATTAAGATAAATTTTCCAATAACTAATATTATAAGATAAAAATATATTTTAAACGAATTATTTCCAGGCGGAGGTATAGAGCCTCCATTGCCAGATGTGTTCACGATGCAGTGGTTCCTAACCTTGTACGCCACCTGGTTACCTCGCGAGTCACTACTCAGAATATGGGATCTCATCCTTCTAGACGGCAACGAAGTGTTGCTCCTGACGGCGCTAGCAATTTGGGACATGTTACAAGAGTATATTGACATTCGATTAACGATAAATGTCTTTTAACAGTATTTATAAAAATGAAAAAAACAAATAATTTAAAAGTTATTTTGATTGTCATGTGGGGTTATGTATCAAACATTTTGTTTTATTACAGTCGCATCTTGTCAGCGAGATCCGCGGACGAGTTCTATAGTTGTATGGGAGGAGGTGCGGGTGCCGTGTGGGAGGCCGGTGAAGGCCTTGTGGCCAGGGTTGTCGCATTCGGCTCAGCGCCGGAGCTGCCTCGTCTGCGCAACATCCATCGGTACAGAGTGACACCCCCGGCACCGCCCGCTCCATCCTCATACCATCCGCCTATACAGTCTGCGGTATGTTATAAAATTGTACGAAATCTATGCATGAAATTGTGTTGAAATGTCTTAAATGCTCAGCATGGCTGTCCTCGATAATTATTAGTAACCATCCTGCGTGTATACACGAAAAGTTTTAAATTTCTTGCTGAAAGTATAAACTTTATTTTTAAAGTATAAGCTATTAAAAGTATATTTTATGTGTAGATGCAAAGCATGACAAAGCGAGGACTACGGTTATTCTATTCTGAAGATGAAGGAGATTCAAGTGACGACGGAAACAAAATGGCTTTAGCTACGGTAACAACTTTGTTCCACTTAAGTATACATATTAATCAGCAATTTCTTTAATCCATCATCAACTCCTTTCATTGTTGGACACTGGTTCATTGTTGTTGTCAACATTTCATTGTTGGTTCTGCTGCCAGAATAAGGAGAGCTAGGACAGAACACTACCACACTTATCCAAATTGGGCTGACTTTTTACAAACTGTAATAAACAGTAGGACATGCAAGTTTGGTCATTATTTTTTCTTTGAACGTTACAGCTAGTAATGATTAATATCATAAGTGCACTATAGCTTCCTAAAATCAAAGTTTGGGAGACTGGAATCTAAAACAATAGGCCGTTACTGCTGTTGATTATTATTATAATAACCTGAATAATAATTTTGTATAATATTAAATTAACAAAACTTATAAAAGCATAATTGATTTTATTACTTTAGGTTATACCGCAAAGAGAGGAACGATCAGAGACTGGTGATAGGCTTTCTTTGGATATCGGGGCGTTAAAGAGGCAGTATGCCCGACTTCGTGAAAGACAACGACAAGCTCATGTCATTTTAGCTGCAGCCTGCGCTCGACATGCAGCAGGTATTTATAAATTTGTCAATAAATTTTTAACATAACACAAATTTCCAAAATAATTTCAATTTGCAGAGATAAACATTATTTTTGATTTCAGTCGGTGTTCCTACTTCGCCAACGTCGCTGACCGTAAATAATTTGCTATTAGGGAAAAGTGCCATAGTAAGTTCAAGAGGAAGAAGACTTGGACCTCCTCCGGGTGCTGTACCTCCTACTCGTCAAGCGAGTGAACGTCAAGTAAATGAAAAATTGGAGCCCCAAGTTCGGACCACGAAAAATGAAACTATAAGTTGGGAAGAAGAGAAATCTCGCAAATCCCAAAATAGAAGAAACTCTGTAAAATGGAAAGATATCAAGAAAGAAAAATCTCTAGAAGTAGTTAGAAAGCCGTCTATCGACTTAGATGAAACTGGTGATGGTATAATTGTATCGGAGTTAGAGGCCAGTAAAATGATTGCTTCAATCAGGTCTCGAAGTTCCAGTGAGAGTTCGTCTTACTCTTCACACACAGCATCAAGCACCGATACTAGCCTTTGCGATGAAAATGAAAAAGCAAGTGACTCTGATACTGATTTGCCAGATGATGATAAGGAGAATAAAAGTTTAAGCTATAAAAATAATAAAAAGATATCATCGCCTATTCAAAAAGATCTAAAGAAATTAAGATCACCTATTAATAAAGTGCCAACATCTATAAAATCCCCTCAACTTGAAACTAAATTATCAACTGCAGAAAATTGTGTTAAAGACATTTCAGATTATTTAGATTCAGCTGCTGGAGAACCGTTACGAACATACATAGATGGGTTTGAAACTAAATTAAAACATAATGGCCTCGCAAGCAGCGAAAACAACAATTTTAAGCTTGTCAGTTCTTTTAAATCTCCCTCTTCTCAACCAACCTTAGCTTTAATTTCAACTCCCCGTACACCACAATATTCAGAAACAGCAAAACATGAAACAAAAAGGCCAAATCATTTTTCAAAAACAAATTTTTTTACTGAATTAAGCCCCATTGATATTTCACCGGGTCCTTATGTAGTCAGTCCAAAGCCAACTTATGAATATGAACATTTCGATCCAAACTTTAAACAAGCTTCCACCACGCGTATTGATTTAAGTTCCCGACCTCCTGATATTATAGATAGTTTTACAATGTATCCTAATTTTGTGCCAGATATTGATTTATCTGATAAAAATGTTTCCGATTATGAAAGTCCACCAAGAAGTCCTGGTTCTGAAAGTATAATTGTGAGTGAAGATGAGCCCCCTATTCCTCTAAAAATTGACAAATATTTTGAACACAGTCCAGAGTTTTTTGGAGCGCGTTTGACTGATGCTAATAACGCCGATATTCCAAACAGACGGTCAACGAAACGAAATTCACGATTGCCCAAGAAGCCTGATTCATTAACACTACAAAGTAGTCACAGTGAAAAAATATCCAACACTGAAATAGAACGTGCTTCTTCATTGCCACAAAGTCATAGCTTTGCAAAAAATAAATCTCCAAGTCCAGTCTCAAAGGATAATAAGATAATTTCTTCAATAAAATGTGAAGAAAACTACAAAAAAGTAAAAGATCTGACTCCAATAACCTCACCATCAACGGTTGGAAAATCAATCGATGAAAACACGAAACTTTCACCGAAAGATTATATCATTCAATCAGGTCGGAAAAATAGTGAACGGGCATTGCAAATAATACAAGAAAACTCTCAAATACTAAGCAGAATATTAACTAAACAAAACGTTTCCAGTGTAAATACTAGTAGTGATCAATGTAAAGATATTAAATATGATGTTGGTTTTACTAATAAAAGACAAGACGTGTTTACTGATAATAAATCGGTTAAAACAGTAGAAAGTAAGTTAATAGAGTCTCCTTTGCTTAAAGAATCGACATCTGATTCGTTAATTGGTTACATTAAAAGAAAGCCAAGAGATGACACAGCAGAAAAAAACGATTTTCTGAGAGCGCGACCAATTTCCATCGATGATCCATTTTCTTTTGATTCACGTAACGCTTTGAAAGATAATGCAGACTTTGTTTTGCAAAATATTAAAACTCCTAGTAGTGAGTCCTTGGGCAATAAGACGGATATATATGGCTGGGAAAATAAGGGGTTTTTAGCAAAATGTAAATATACAGGAACTTTAGATAGACCAAATACAAAATTTGATGAAGAATTTAAAAGACGACCTAGCAATGCCTCAATAAGTAGTGATATTTCTGATAAAGAAAAAAAACAAATAGTTGGCGAATGGCCTAGATATTCATTTTCAGGGGGTTCAAAAGCTTCAATTACATTACCTTCTTCAGACATAAAAGAAGAATATAATTATCCGTTCTCTGTTTCTAGCAAATATAATGATTTTGTTCTCACAAAGGCCAGTGATATATGCAGTAAAATAGTAGACCAGGGGCCGAAAATTAGCGATAGTTCATTAAAGGCTGAAAATAGTAGTCATGACAGTGAATTTTCACATGTAGTGACGTCATCCATTAGCTTTACTTGTGATCCCTCCGCAGAAGACGATTCTCCAACTGGTGCAAAGAGTAATTCCAGTGACACCTTATGTCAAATAACATCATTAGATCAAATATCAACACCAATATCGCCTAAACTGTTTCCTAATAGGGATACTCCTGTACTTCCTAAAGACTATGCAGAAAGAAGTGATAAAATAAAATTAGAATCCGATGATACGTGTAGCACTATAACCTCGCTTATAGAAACGGACACATTATCATCTCTGTCTTATCCACGGAGTCCATCTTCAGGCTCCTATCATCCTTTCCCCACACGTCCAGCTATGCGGTTACCCAAGGATATTGGAGTAAGATTAGGCATGTACCCCAAAGAATCTGTACATTCTCCTTCCAAGTAAGGCACATAAAGTAAATGAAGAATAAATTTATGCTTTAATGTTTATGTTGTGGACCTTATTGGAGACATTGTGTTAAAATAAACGAAGTCGTTAAGATTAAGAATTTAAATTTTTGTTATAACAGTAGTTATCGTAATGAAGATGTTGTTAATAATTGAACATTGTTTAAATTGTATGTATTGTATTCGAAGAAACGTTAAAATGTTAAATACCATCTAATGCTTTATAAATAGCCTAGGTACACGTACCTATAAAATTCAGATCGATAAAATTCAATATTATGTACTTTATAGCTTTCGTATTGTACATACGAATAATTAATTTAATACTTTAGAAAACAAACCAACATGTTGCCTTGATATCATTGTAATGTTATAATTAACAAAATTCTCAATATATTTGTATGTATAAATTTAAGATTTAGATACATTACTTGTTCTTGTTCAAAATCATTATCATGGCGTTTTCGGCAATTAAAAGTTTATATATTGTAGAATAATGGTATTGAAGTATTTGCTAATGAACAATTTCTGTTGTTCAAAGACGATATATTTTATTCTATGACAATATTGACAGAATACATATATATTAATTTACGCAACCGCCAGAAAAGTTTTTTTTCTTAAACCACTTATTGCCTTAGAAGTCATCGATCACAGGTGGGCAGGTACAAACGAGATGTTTGTCTCCGTACATATCATCAATCCGACTTACCGTAGGCCAAATTTTGGTCTCCCCTTTGACAAAAGGCTGAAATAAGACGATATGAAAGTATATCAAATGTTTAGTTAATAAATAATAAATAATAAATATACAATTCTTAAAGAATTTAATATTACCGCCGGGAATGCCGCTTGCTCCCTTGTGTACGGCCTGTTCCATTCTTCGGTGATCACTTCCTCTTGTGTATGTGGCGCCATCTTAAACCGTACGAAATTGTACACGGATAAATCTCTAAGGGTAAGAGTTTGTACACAGAAATTAATTCATGGATCTTATTTCTGCTAAGGCTACCTTTAAAGGGTTCAACCGCTTATCGATCAACCCGTCTTCGATATCTTTAATTTCTTTCCTAATAGAAATAAGTGCGTCGCAAAACCTGTCCAATTCCTGAAGATCTTCCGACTCTGTAGGTTCGACCATGAGAGTGCCAGCCACTGGCCATGACATTGTGGGGGCATGAAAACCTGTTGAAACGCTTTATCCACTTAAAATCGTTACTATTTAATAGCAATAACAACATCATTGTAGCTTTCTCTTATTCAATGACAGAAATGTAATCCATGCATTCACAGCAAGTACTTGAAACATTTACTAACCAAAATCCATAAGCCTCTTCGCAATGTCGCTAGGTTCTATGTTAGCGGTTTTCTTAAGATCTCGCACATCTATGATAAATTCATGCGCCACTAGGCCCCTTTCGCCCTTGTATAAAGTTTTATAGTGCCCTTCTAATCGACGAGACATGTAGTTAGCATTCAGAATGGCTACTTGTGTTGCAAGCTTAAGACCCTTAGGACCCATCATCTACAAATAGACAGACGTACAAGTGATAATAATTTGCCATATAATTTTTCTAAGCTTTTGAAAGTATTTTTAGAAATACCTTTATATATGCCCATGAAATAGGCAGGATGGCAGATGATCCGAATGGCGCAGCGCTGACCGATCCAAAACTATGAGCAGCCTCGCCCAGGTCAGCGAGAGGATCAATGACTGGATGAGACGGTAAAAACGGTGCTAGATGTGCTTTTCTGCAAATTGCATTAAATGCAACAATAAATAAAAACAAAACTTTTTAAAAGAAAACGAAAACCTTTTATGCAAATAATGTGTTTTAACAAAATATTTTCATATTTTCCTACCGATCCAATACAGCCGGGTCGTAATATTTTACTTTGAAAATGCATGTTAATGCATATTTTGAAGCCTTTGAATTTTATAAATAGAAGTGCAATAGCTCATTTAGTTATGTAAAAAAATGAATACACTTACACTCCAATAGGCCCCATGCCAGGTCCGCCGCCGCCATGCGGAATACAAAATGTCTTATGCAGATTTAAATGTGATACGTCGCTACCGTAATCACCTGGACGACATAATCCGACCTAAAATAACAACTTAAATAAGCAAATTCTCGCGCAAAAAGAGACTGTGCAGCAGTTTTGTTTACCAAAACTAATGAAACAGTAAAACTTTTAACTTGTTTGTTAAGGTTCATTTGTACCACTAATACATTGATAGGGCTCATTGTAAATCATCATCATATCCCTGTCCTTCTCCCATTTCTATATGGGGTCGGCACAGTACTTCACTTTCAGAATCTTTTATCTAAATTCACTTCCTTCTTAAATATATCATCTCACACACAGTCCATCCAGACTTTCTTCGATCTAATGTAACCAATCACCTTGTAACCATCTGCTATATAAATTGTATAAAATGCTTACCTGAGCGTTCATATTAGCTCCATCCAAGTACACCTGGCCGCCATGTGCATGTACCAATGCACACACGTCGGCTGCACGCTCTTCAAACACGCCAAAGGTACTTGGGTAAGTTAACATTAGACAAGACAGTTTTGCGCTATGTTCATCCACCTAAAAATGATGTTCAAAAATGTTTATTTAGTTAAAATCGCAATTTTTGCGAGCGTTTGTATATATACGATAGTATTAAGGTACGAATAATATTCTTGTTATGTTGGTCAAATAAAAATATTCTTATTCGTATTCTTACTTATACAGCGGTAATCAGTAGTTAAATAATCGTTTATCTCCGGATGAGAGAGGCCGTAGTTAACGAGAAAATTTTAATTTAATTGAAAGTTATAATATATTATTAAATTTTTTAAATATTTGAACATTTTCAAAATTGACTAAATATTACATCATTGCCGTTTTTCGATATCATATTCAACAATCAAGGCTCTCAATTTTTTTTTATATTCCTTTTAAATTGCTGTATTTATTTAATGGCATAAACTAGCCTTTTAAGTCGAGTCACCCTGAGACGCTACACTCAAGTTGCTTAACGCGATAATATAAAATGCGTATATTTTATTTTAATATTTGATTGTATACAGAAACCTCCATCAGCAGATAAGGGATTACACATTATTATTGAAAATTATCTAATTATAATATGGACAAATTAAACTCATTACACACACACCTAAAACTAAATTTAACCGTATACACTTGTTATTACGACAATGTTATTGTAAGATAAGCTCGAAAGTAAACGAAGATACACGACATAAGATACGCTGTGTAATGTATTCCATCTCATTCTTTTTCACGTTCAATCCCACAGATATATGTTTGTCTCTTTCAACGTAACGTCTCAACTTTCGTGTTACACTTGATTTTACTCATAAAATTTTCGTATCGGGCCTTATATCAAATCCCTTCTTATATAGTAAACTCCAAAATGTAAATAAACGTGAGAGTACCAAATCCTTTAAGTGTTCCATGTCGATATCGCCAGAAGCGGTAACGCGCACGGCGCATACGCGCATGCCGGCCATATGCGCTGACGCGGGGTTAGTCCCGTGCGCGCTCACCGGGATTAGGCAGATGTTGCGCGCGGTGTCCCCGCGGAACTCGTGATACCGTTTTATCGTTCGCAACCCCGCATATTCCCCTTGGGCGCCGCTGAAATTTACTCAATGTACTCAACTTCAGTAATTCGTAGCAATTCGTATTGTATCTAAAACTGTTTATGAAATCGTTTCGTGTATATATAAAATGTTTGCCGGGTTAAACTGCATTTTTATAATTTTATTGCTATAGCAAATTCAAGGAACAATTTAATGTCAACGGCCTTCTTATTGTTTTAGTGAATAACTGTTACATATAAATAATTGTTCTACATTATCCGTTTCTGCTAAGCATTACTACATTTTATATTTCAGATATAAATTCATATGCAACATTTGATGGATTCGAAAAATATATGGCTATTACATAATGTAAAATTACATGTATAATGTAAAGTAACAGAAGTTATATAAGTTTGTTTAGCAAAGTTTTTCATCGTTTTCAATTTATTATTATTACCTATTTGGTTGAAAGGAAACTCTATCGTATCCAGTAATAGCACAGAGGTCTCTTGCAAGTTCCTCAAATAGAAAGTGGTATCCCTGGCACTGATCAAGTGGCGCAAATGGATGGATATCTGTGAAATGTTTCAACGAGCATGGCATCATCTCCGTAGTCGAATTAAGTTTCATTGTGCAGGAGCCCTAAAAAAAAAATATTTCGTCATCATTATATGTATGCCTACGAAATATATTGTCTTAAAAAATATCAATAAACTTTTGTCTTCATACTTACTAAGGGTATCATCGAATGGACTAGCGATATATCTTTGTTTTCCAACCTTTTCATATATCGAACGATTCTTGTTTCCGAATGGTGCATGTTGAACACGGGATGGGTAAGATATGGTGAAGTCCTTCTAAAGGGACCTTTGGGTATACTGCGACACATAACATCACCAGTTTGCGCGACCTATTTGATCATCAATATTTAATATTTCCGACTTAATTTACTTATATAAAGGACTACGTTATCAAGAAGGCCTTATAAAAAAAAAAACTCAAAATTCAGTGCATCACACTATTATTTAGTATAAGTTCATAGTCGAATACCTCTTCAACTTTTTTACAGTCAAATATCCATAGTAGGTCATCAACATCTTGCAAAGTAGTGGTTTCATCTAACGCGACCCCTACGTCTCCACTGTCGAAATAACGCAAATTGATCTTCTTCTCCTGTGCTCTAACTTTGATGGCGTTAGCATCATGTTCAACTACTGGTTCTATGTACAGCGTATCAAAGTATACATCGTTGGATTGTTTATGACCACGTTGCCTAATTCCTGCAACGATTTATACACCACTATCAGAAAGAACGTTTATGTTGGAAATTTGGAGTAAAAGAAGGCAATATGTGTATTCACATTCTGTCCCACTAGAGGATATAATGATAATGACCACAAATCACTAGATTACTATGACAATTTCTATATTATTTAACAGCTGTTACTAAAGAACGAAGTATTACCGTGATCAAGTACAAGAGTGGCGTTATGAACTCGAGTCGCGATATCTCGGAGACCCTGTGGACCATGGTACACCGTATACATAGCCGACATGTTTGCAAGTAGAGCTTGCGCCGTGCAGATGTTAGATGTGGCCTTGTCACGACGTATGTGCTGTTCGCGGGTCTGAAGGGCTAACCTGCCATTGTTTAAATAGTACATTTATCTGCTATAGCAGATATGCCATATCCAGCCTGAGTATTAATCTGTTCGTGAGATTTATTAATTTACCTATAAGCGTCTCTTCCTGCAGCGTCTCTTGTTACACCAACCATGCGGCCAGGCATAAGACGAACTAACGCATGTTCAGCCGCAAAAAATCCTGCGTGTGGGCCGCCATAGCCTAGAGGTACTCCGAATCTCTGAGATGTACCCACCGCGAGCGCCGCTCCACATTCAGCTGGAGGTCGGAGTAATGCCAATGCAAGTAGATCAGTAGCCACAACAACCAAAGTCTGAAATAATTTTCAAATACCTTTTATAAAATCTCAGCAAAACTCGTCAGATATCGTTTATATACACCATTATCACCTTAGTAAACAGTAATTGATCTAAAGATCTCGAGAATAATAAAAAAAATACAATTGATAATGAGCACATTAATAGTAATGTAATATTTTACTGACAAAAAGGCGTTGGTATTTTGTTTACTAACCCCGTGTTCTTGGGCCGCAGCGGCTAGAGCCGAATAGTCATAGACTAAGCCCCTAGTGTCAGGACATTGGAGAAGAACGGCGGAGATGTTTCTTTGAGCAAAATCGGCTTGTCGCACGTCTGGCAGCACTATCACTTCCAGGCCCAAAGCGTCTAGACGAGTTTGAACTACGGCTAACGTTTGAGGGTGAAGTCGTTCGGACACCACGAACTTCGCCCGCTTGTTGTGCCTACGGAATTGAGTAGTTTCCTGATATTATTGTCATTACGAAATAACATCAAAAAGTACTTCTGTACGTTATGTAGTATTCACTATCTACGCGTTTATATACGTAAATATTACAAATCTCATTTTATATTTAGTTAGCTCGTAGTTTTTTTGTTAATTAATATTGAATATCATAGCTACTGAACACCAATGAGTGTAAGCTGTACCTGTGACAGAGGGATAACGCTTCTGCAGCAGCGGTGCCTTCGTCGAGCAATGAAGCATTCGCAACATCTAATCCTGTTAGGTCACTGACCATTGTTTGATAGTTCAGGAGTCCTTCTAATCGTCCTTGAGCTATTTCTGGTTGATACGGGGTATACTGAGTTGTCCTAAAATAAATCAAAACCAAAACAATTATTTTATTTGTATACTAATTCATTTTATTTTTTATTGTATTTATTAACCGATACATTATTACCATCCCGGATTTTCAAACATGTTTCGCATGATTGAATGAGGTACACAACAGTTGTGGTATCCCATTCCTATATAAGACCGCCATATTTGATTTTGTTCCGCGATTTGATAAACACGTTTAATAAGATCGTATTCACCTGGAAATCATAAAAAATTAAATACTAAAACATTCAAATAATTTAAGAACAAATACATATATACAATACACACACACACACAAACACACACACACACACACACACACACACACACACACACACACACACACACA
>DWQQ01000284.1:0-12463 GCA_018244775.1 Oxynetra roscius flavomaculata
CCGCTGAAGTACCTGCTTTGGAATCAGATGGCCGTGTGTGGAGATGTCCCAAGATATTATTATATTATAATTATTATAGAGATAGATTCCTTTCATTATGTAGTAGCTCAATTCAATATATATATCTTTTAATATGGAATCTATTATCAATTATAGTGAGAGTAATCTGTTACTAATAACAAGTGATTTTCGGTGGTAAGGAATTATAGCGTTGTCGATTTATTGACACTAGAATTGTTATAATTAAAAACTTACAACAAAATAATTCATAAGTACAAATATGGATAGAGCGAAGATACTAGAAAAAAATATTAGTTCGCCATATTGAAACGTTTTTGCGGGCATGCAAATGATACATTATAGTGAAAAGTTAACATTATCATATATTACACATTAAAATTACCATATTTCAGCGCCTACTTTATTTACACTTTCGAGGTGATATTATTTAATTCTGAGCGCCCTGTAAACACTGGCTGTAGATAAATTGAGAGACAAAACTGTAAAACAAACTCTCAGGATTTTTTAAGAAGAATTGTCTATGGATTGCGGTACCTAAATAATTTTAAGAAGTTTACTTGCCGGCTGTCTACGTACTTACCACGAACCAAAACACGATTCTATAGTATCAGTGTCGATCTCCATAACCTCTCTTATCTTATTAAGTCAGATAACACATACTGAAATAATAAAAAACCTTTATTATTCATCCCCTAGTTTGCAGTGTGACAGCTCGGTATAAGCGTACGCGTATAAATTCCCATAAAACCGAAGATATTTCCTGTGTTTGGAATAAACGATAGAGATGAAACGCAAATCGGTGTTATTGAATAAATAAATAAACGATCAGCGGCAAGAGCGGGAGAAAAGAGATCTATTTTTTTTTTTCTATTGCACTACATAAAGGCAATCGAGGACGCAGTCCGATTTATAATATGAGGGGTATTCCAATATTGTCAAATAAAACTACGATTCACAATTGGACTATTATCATGGAGAGAATGTTTATTATGCTGACAGTACTTACTGATAGTATAATTCAGTGGGCATAGGTGAGGTTTCTGAATGTGACTTGTTATTCAATGCATGCATACGTTTCTTTAGTGTTGAGTTCGTGGGCATGTGTGCATAGTGCCATCAATATTAAAATAATTATTACGTATATATATATATACGTTTGAAAAATATAATAAAAATATTTTGTACAGTTACAAATCTGCTTCTTGGACTGATAGGTACATGTATGTATATGTGCGTCCGGAATTTGTTTGTCTATTCTAACAAGAATAAGCGGTTGTTTAATTATTTCAAACATTCACTTTATTTAAAAGTGCGATCTAAAAAACGGTGGAATAAAATGTGATATACAATGCTGGCGCTAGTGCGAACATTTGGCGCCCTCCACTGGCTTCTGCATTCTTAATGCGCTCTGCTGAGCCCGTTTTGTTAATGTCATGTTTAGACTTTTAGAGCGAGCGGAATTCCTGATTCATTTTATACGGTTTTATATTATGACTGCAAATGCTTGCGTATAAAAACGCCACCAAACAGTTAGGGTAATATACAAAGCATCGTTTTGTAAGTTTGTTTCACAGTTGGAAAGGAATTTGGGTTATACTGTAGACGTACATTACAATTTTTACATTTAGGACAATTCTTAATGGTTAGGACAACAAAATACTCCTGCATTTCTACCTCGATGCTACAACAAAGAATACTATTTGAACCGAACAATTGAAATCGCGAGTGAAACAAGTATTGTCATGATGCACTGCAATAGCTAAAATAAAACAGTTTTAAATAAAGCCACCGTCGGCTGAAGCATTTTTCTGGCTACACTCACACTAGAGGCATTACTGCTATTTTGTAGCGCGAATAGTTATCGCAGCGATGTGTTTTTTTTATTAAAAATAATAACTACTGATGAAGATTAACGTTTTAAAATTCCGATATCCGATATGCCAAACGCTAACAAGGGGGCAACAATCCGTTCACGCGGACAAATTGATTGGATGTCGCGCGGCTTGTCAGAATGGCGTTGATTTTAGCTGGTAGGTATTACTTTGATAATAAAGAGAAAAAAAATATACATAGACTATATAATATAAGCTATATAAACATATTTAAATCGGCATGGGAACAGCAATATAATAATCTTGACAAATCTTCATGCAGGGCTGTGTGCTGTTAAATAAGCACTTTATTAAGTAAGCTTGCTGCATAATAGCATTGCTTTTGAATTAGGTAATTCAAATTTAAGCGACCAGATTTAGCAGTGATTATGTCACTGAGCAAATGAATATATTGCGGGTATGAACAAAAGTGTTCAAGCAATCAATCATTCATCCGCTTTTTTGAAACCAGTGGTGGACAAAGGTTACCATCATCTTGGGTCTAATCCTAGTAGTAGGGGATGTTACAAGGCATTACGAAGTTCCTTCGTACAAGTTTAGTTCTTGCAATAAATTATTATATAAATAAACCTTTTATCATCAAACACGAACAGCGTTCATGGGTAATTTCTATTCGCTGCGACATATTGATTGAAGCAGAGTTCCGGATTTGTATATTGAAATTAATATTAATGTTATGCATATTGCGTTTGTGTATACCTGATCAACTATGTCAACTGTGCTTGGGTTGCATGTTTCATTGGTGTTTCGTCAGATAAATAAATATCGAATTGGAGTAAATTTGCGATTGCATCTGTATATTTATTAGAATATAGCAGTAAATAAAGTGATTCGTTCAATATGTAATGGGTTTTGAACGGGGCTTTATACGCTATCGTTGCAAAAACAGAATACTCTCAATCTTTCAAGATTGGTAGTTTTGGAATGATTGTTCTTTTGTTTATTACATTAGTTAAATGTTTAGTTTTTTTTTTTGTATCCATCATGTTAAACAGACATTTGTGTTCTGGAATAAAACAAAATATTTTTTAAATATTTTTACTGGGTATAATAATTTTAAATAAATTTGTATTTTAATTGCATGGTTTTTTGTCCATATATTATTGCTTACCACTAACTAACTTACCACGTTATTTACAAATGATGAAATTTTCTATTTTATGTTCCGTCTCGCTCACTTGCACGGCATTTGAAATATCATGAAATGGTATGAATATAATAAAGGTATATTGGACAAATAATACTGTTAGCAATTTTCGCTTCAGGACCAATACCAAAAGTGTTCCAGCACGCATATTGTGCTATATAACAAAGTATTTTCGTTTATTGGTAGAGACATTCCCTTTGCAAACGCAAGCTTGGTGGTATAATTTACAAGTGCCATCTCCCCCCAGTTCTCAGTATTCCAAAAATATGTAACCAAAATATTAGGAAGGAAATAATTATATTAAATTTATTTAAAATCGAATAACTAAACAGTATGAAAATGACATAAAACTATGGCGTTGTTGCCAAAATAACAAATAAATTCTTTTTAAAAATAGAACAACAGAAATAACAAACACGTGTCATACTTTGATAAAATTAATCAAAAGCAAACTGAAACTGATTAGTTAATCAAAAGCAAACTGAAACTGATTAATTGATCAAAAGCAAACTGAAACAAAAGAAACTGCAAAATAAAAATACGTTTCACGCTCTAAATAAATCACATCCGATAATACACCTGTCACATATCAATTAAGGCCAAACACACGTCTGTAGCCTATTATTCGTTCAGTAACAGAAGTTGGAATTTGTCCTTGTTTTTTAATCGGCCTGTACTATAGAAAGTTTTTAAACACGCCACACAAAAGAAGTTACGTTAACCTGATTCAATGCCAATTAATTCAATACGATTCTATTCAAAACTCGCTGCTGTGCAATTGTGTCGCTTTCAAAGAGTGTGTAGATTTTAATTTTTTACAATTTTTGTTCACATCCCGAATAAAAGCGCTGATTGTCGTCGTATCGATATTTCTATAAAACGACACCTGCATTTCCTGCATTTGACAGCTTACGTTCTCGATTACTTTTAATTTTTCCGTTTTTATCCGCCTTCAATTTGCAGAGTCGGGTGATATTAGTGGAGTTATTCCTTTATGGTGGTCAATTTATGGACTGCAGGAATATGATAAATTATTCCGTTTGTGCTGTCGGAAAATTCATGTTTATTTTACCGAAAGACATATTTCAGATATACGTACATATTTTTTATTGAATAATTTATAGGCCGAAATTAAAGTTGAGTTATCGATATAAATATGCATTTATATGATTTATTTTCTAAAACAAAGGCTATAGCGCTAGAGATGTATAAAGTTAAAATTTGGAACGGAATTTAGCGTGTGTTGATGTTACAACAGAGTTATAAAAATCTGCCGATATAGTGAAATTGATTAAAATAATCCAATATGGTAGAAGAAGTAGGTAGTACTTACCGCTCTATATACATTTACATACTGATAAATAATTTAATAGTTCATACACGAAACAGCTGTACCTCATTACATACATAGTACAACGAATAGCCTACATAGCATTATTAACTAAAGACATTTTTACATTAAACTTCCCTTCACAGACCCACAGCGCTCGCGTAAAGAAGCCGGCGAACGATGGAATCTTTGATTGCTCTTTCAAACAAATTCAGCGTCTTTCATATAAATGTTCTTTGACATAGGAACAGGAAGGCAATGAATAACATGCAAATGGGGCCCCTAATGAAAACCGCCGAATGGAGCGGGCCGGCCTCCCGCGTCCTTCCGAAATCATGAGGCGCGGTATTAATTCGCTGAATAGAAATGAACGTTTGTCTACACGAAACTTTGTTATTGCCCCCGGCTCACAATACGTGTAGAGTAGTGTTTTGAATAATGCTGTGCTTTTCACACTCATCGGGACTTATGTAGGTATGTAATTTATAGTGTAAAGTTCAGGCATCGATTTACATTGAACTACATATACATATGTATGTAAATAATTAAACGCGTTTCATTTAACAGAAAATCATGGGGATGCTAGTCGAAAAATATATTTTCATAATATTGTAGGAGCATAAAAAATATTAAAAAGACTTGCGACTGGCCCTTTAGTGTGGTGGTTAGTGAACCTGAATGGTAAGCCTACGCTCCTGGGTTCGATCCTCACCGAGGACAAATAACTCTGCGGTAAGGACAAGTATTTGTTCTGCGTCTGAATGTAAAAGTATCTATATAAGTATATACATTTGTAGCACTGTAAGTGCATACTTTGGGATAGCTATATTCAGATCAGGTCAGAAGCAAACGCGAGCCTGTTGCAATAAAAAACGTTGTGAAGTTTTTTTATTATCAATGTTAGTATTATTTTAATAATGTGAATGAATAAATGATTATATTTTTTATGAAATATTTTTCTGCAATTATTGCATACCAAACAGCTTTTTTGTTCAATACGTGCAGTTTTAATTATTTAATTTAAGTTTTATATTTTTTTCACTGTTTATTTCCTTGTGTAATTATTACTGTATACAGGTGTTGGTGTAAGTAAAATAATTTTCATTCTTCTCTCTTCTTTATTTTCTATCCTTCATTTTAAATTATGCTAAAAATAATATTAGATGTATAAAGATGTAACTAATTTACATTGATCTGGAGGAGATATTCTTGACCTTTCTCTTGTCCTAGAATTTGTTTAAATAAATGAAAGTGGTCGTTATGGCCTTACAAATGAAATCTAAGTTAAGCGGTTAGCATAAGTTTTATCAGCCAATAACATCAGCAAATCTATCAACACATTTGAAAATCATATATATTTGTGACGTTATCAGACACCTTTTTAGTGTAGCAGTCAACCTTAAGATTCAGGGTAGAAAAAAAGTAGACACGAAAATCTTGAGTCTAAAAAAACATGTTTAATAAAGTACGATGATTAAAATCATCCTTTTCAGCAATAAATAATAATATTAATAATAATAATAATATCCACCCACATAGGAACAGAAAGACAACGAATAAATTAACATGCAAATTACAAATGGCAATCGCTAATGAAAACAGCGCATTGAAACGTCAAGCCTCGCGTTTCTTGGAAATTATAATGCCTCATATTAATTTTCCGAATACAAATTGTCTACTAATTTCTATGAAACGTTCCGATTACCGGGTTTTAGTTTCGTTGTTAATTTATGTAAATACATAATAATATGATTTATTACTTAGTAATATCACTTAGAACAAAATATCATTGGATACGTTATTGTTAGATAAAAAAAAATGGAAATTGCGAAGCATCTAATACAAAATAATGCAATCTATGTGTCACCGACACACAACCATTGGATTTGTAAAACTCGTTTTCACCGAGGTCGTTAACTTTAGGAATTTTATTGAAGCCCAAAATGAAATGGCAGATAAATCACAGTGATAGGCGAAATGTTTCGGACAAACCTCTTGGGGTTTTATACCAAATATCTTCGTAATAATATGGCGTGTGCGAACGGTTACTTTATCTGGCCATGGACGATAACTGACAGTAGCAGACCATAGACAAAAGACGCCCGGCGCACTTCCATAATTTACTTACTTTTCCTTTTGAATTTGTTTTTAACATTTCCCTTTTTTTCTGAGAGCCGTTATCGTGAACGTCTCGCGTCTGCTTCGTGTTTTTCATTCTATTCAGAAATCTGTTTTTGTGTGAACTCCGGTCGGTCTCATATTTTTTACTTTAAAAATTGCCAAAATGTTTTCGCGGCAAAATTAGCTACTTAATGAACTTGTTAATGGTGTGATGGTAAAGAGTCAGAGAGAGATAGAGATATAGAGACATCTTGAATTTTAGTATTAGGGACCCAAATAGATAACGTATAGAATGTTTATAGACCTAACACGAAATACTGATATTTAATCAAAATCAACTTTTCTTTTAACTAACATATCAAAAGACCATACTACATGTGATATTTATTAACGCTTCGCTTAACTAAAAAGTGTAAGCGCTTCGTTACAGCATCCCATTGTGTTATAGGTGTGACTTATATCTGCTTCTTGGCCTAGAAAGATGTAAAATTGCAAGCAGTAATCATGGGCCGAGAAATGGATGGAGCCGGCTTTTGTTTCGCAGCGGGAGCAATTTCTTTCCTCGATGTTTTAAACTCACCACTCTCCGAGCGTGCGTAAATTTTCTCTTCACCAATTACTTTGTTTCGGACTAGATTGGTAGCTTTGTGGCTTCTAACCCGTTTCGTTTTTTGCGCCGATTGTTTCGGTATTGCCTTTTGCGGATTGGATTGCTGACATTTCGCAGAAATACTTGATGTAACATATTTTATTACATGATTTAACACAATTTTGTTTTAAAGAAAAAGGGATATTCTTTTTTGTAATCCCACAAAAGTCTTCAGAAACCAATAACCGTGAATTACACGACACGTACATGTGTGTGTGTGTGTGTGTTTGTATCAGTTGATTCAACTATAAATCCACAGTTGAAACATCTCACGGAACTGTGTCGAACACAAACAACACTTGGGCATATATAGTCGAAATCATCAAATAAGTCGATTCTCGAAGAGCGGCTAGAAGTGAATCCGCAAAATGCCTCTCGCTAGGTATAATTAATTACCCGAACCTCAATAGCGGCGGCAACAAAAGCCGATTGTTTGCCTTCCACCCTGTTGAATCGATGTCGGCCCTAAAATCCGGATAATCTTCTTCTTTGTATCTGTTATGAAAGAAATAAAGTTTTTATTCTCTCCAGATTCGGTGTTGCTCTCGGCCTTTAGAAACATATCCGTGTAATTTACACGCCCAAGCGTTTTATTATGTTATTTGCCTTTTCGATAAGCGATCTTTGTGAGGTAAGGTGAATAGGTTCTTCAGTTCTACAAAAAAAAAATGTGGGTATCGTTTGTCATTTCACTAGTTGTTTGCATATTATTACGATTATAGTTAAATAATTCGATATTAAATTGAACGTATGCTTTTTCATATACTAGTAAGATAATTATATCATCATTATTCTCAAGACGCCACGCAGCTTACATGTGAGTTAATAGCTTTCATGTTCTTGAAGGAACATTACAAAGAGCTCTATGGATTGTGAGTTTCCTCATGATGTTTTCCTATAACATTATAAGAAGTGATATTTAATCTTAGAAACCCACATAACAGTATTGTCAGCGATGCGTGTTATGATTCGAACACCCGTCATTCAGAATGAGAGGTCAGAGTCCAGACATATAAAGAGGTAGATATATGTGTATAACTTCAGTTTTGAAGATAATAAAAAGAATTCTTAAAAGGCCCATAAGTTAATTGATAAGATTTAAGATATATAAAGTGGTTAATTAGTAGTAGAAGGTCATGTGAGAACTAAGAAAGGAATTAGAAAGAAGAGAGAAAGAAAGAAGATTAATTTATTTCAGATTTATTTCACAGCCACATTTGACATTTACAAAAGAATAATAAAACAGACAAAAACCGTTAACAGGAAATACAATAGAAATGCAAAACAATTAAGATAAAAAATAGTAATGATTAAAATTAAAGTAATTTGTTCAATAAGTAAAGGTGACTGACGGGTATATCACTGCTATCCAATATAATAATTACGGACAAAATAATCTGCATGAATGAAAGTATATTTACAAAGTATTTACCAGCATATCAGGGGCACCGCGGCGGTGGAATGTGGCAGACATATTTATTGATAAGTCGTACTTATGATAGAAATCACAATACGCTACATCAAATTCCAACTCACTAAAGCTCGGTTTAAGCAATCGCGGTGTTTCGGAGTGATATATCTGTAGACATTACTTTCTGGAAATCAATGTGATGCAATGAATTTGCATAATATGTCAAGGTATTTGACAGTGATGGTGACGAATTTTAATGGATATTTGAAATTAACTTTTTGTTGTTTTGTATAATTTGTAGTGAGTTTTTCGATATAAGTATGATAATTATGTTATGATATTTTTTTGTCAATATTTTGATTGAAGTATGCTATATGTAAATCGGGTTTGTTAATAAATATTACCGGTTATGTCAGATAATGGACGCAAATATATTGTTCCTATCCCATCTGCTGCTATCCAACGCATAAATAGAACGGCGGGTGAGTTGAACATTTATAACTAAGATAGTTTTTGAAGTACCTTCCAATGATCTGGAAATTTGCGAAACTATCATAATTGTCCCCTACAACAAATTGGTTCAAGAGCCTTTTATTTACGAGATAAACTTATAAATAATAATAAAAATATCTTGGGACAATTCCACGCACGGCCATATGATTCCAAAATAGGCTCTTAAACATTATTATGGTAACCAGATGACTCATAAACTACAAAGATACAAATAAATATTTACTTATATAGATATGTATTTTACATCCAAACACAGAACAAATACATGTGTATATCACATAAACATTTGTCCCGGATGGGGATCGAACCCACAATGTGTATAATGCAAATATTTTATAATAATATTATAAATGTGTAGGTGGTAGAAACTGTATACGGTTTGGCAGGGGAAGTATCACCGCTACACCTACATATTTCTGCCGTGAAGCAGTTGTTATTATAACAATCTGTGTTTCGGTTTGATGGGTGCGGTTTTGTCCTCGTGTATACTAGAGGCGACCATCCCACTCCTCAAGAGTGGCAAGACTTCTGTGTTCACCTGTGATTGCTGTATGTCTCGTCACTTAATGGTCAAACGCTAGTACAATCTTTGTATCGAGCTTTCTTTGCAAAACAGTTTTGTTTATATTTTGTGTTAGGATTTGAAGGGCAGTTCAGGATAGGTAGGCGGGAGGAGTTCTTCTATCCGTCGTCTGAAGCGCAGAAGAACGGAAAAGCGTAACCGCATTTATAACAATTGACGTAAAGAACTAAGAGATGACCGCGATGAAGATTTACCTGGTAAGAGTCTAGTATAAATGTCAATCGCACTCTCGATTGAAGGGTAACGGATTTCTCCAAATTGAAAAAAACGAAAAAAGAGAATAAAACAGGAGAAGATTATATTTAAATTTCGTTTTAAATTGTCACTACACATCTTTGACTTACTAGAGAGATCACTATTCCTATTGCCTACATATTATATGGTTCTCTATAAAAATATTTCACTTCTAGAACATTCTTTTTCATAGTCACCTACGTACAAGAATTGTATTTAAACTATTCGACAAGAGATGGCGCCGTAAACACATTGAATGACCTTTTGGAAGTTGTTTAAACATCATGCATATGTACACAAGTGGAACAGGGGCCCCGCCCTTTAGTAACTTATGATTCTTTATCATGCAGTATCTGTATCTCAATGTATGATATGATAATATTATAGTCAACAACACAGATCTCGTTTTAATGCCCTGGAAATGTCAATGCTGGTGAGGTAGATCACTTGAGTGAAATAGATGGATAACTAGGTCGAAGAATTATAAAGGTAGAACACAAAAAAGAAAAGTATTAGTTTCAAACGACAGAAGACAAAAGAAAAATTGTATGTACCTTAATTTAGCAAATAAAGCATTTTGTATTTTGTATTTTTGTATTTTGTAAGACTTTCAGCGGTCGTCTATTTTGACCAACTTCAAAAAAGAGGAGGTTCTTAATTCGAATGAATATATTTTTTGTTTTTGGTTGCAGATGTCTATTAGCGGCAGCGTCCATGGTTGACTGCTGTATACCACATAAAAAAATGGAAAATACATTTAAATAATTAAAATTTCGCTTTAATAAGTCACTCGTACAAAACACTCAACCTCCTTTCCACAATAAAATAAATAAATTATTATTACTATTGACACAACGTTCCAGCCGCGTTCGTATAATACATGTTTATCAACGGAATTAAACATTGAACAAAGGCAGAAATAATCAACTGAATCGTTGGAACGTGCGAAATTGTGATTTAAGACGCATCCCAAGCAACACGAGTACAATGAAAAAAACTAGTCAATACTTGATACAACCAGTGCGATAGGCTCGTATTGTTGTTCACAATGCAAGTATAGAAAACCGGATAACCGGTCCGGTAGTAATAATGCCCTGGCATCTTGGAACTTTGCTACCCACTCCAGGGGTTTATGGGTAAAATCCTTATTTTTTGAACTTTTTGTTTACAATACGTTTTAAGATTAAATTGATCACTTGATGTAATCGTGAGGTAACCTGCACACCTTAGAGTTCACCATGATGTTCTTTTAACCGTGTGAAGACTGTCCACCTCATGCTAGACTAGCGTTGGAAGCTACCGCCTTATCCTTACCATTCTGGGTTTGGCATATTTCACACGCTTCAGAAAACATTATACACAACTCTAAGACATCAAATAGTAATAATATCTTGTGACATCTCCACACACGACATTCTGATCTCGAAATAGGCGCTCAAGCAATACCTGTGTTATGATAACCAGACGACTGATAAACATATACTCTTATAGATATCTTTTTTATAAATACGCGATGGTAAGGAAATATTTTCAACCAATAATAATAATATGTAATTAAGAGCCATTGTGCGCATGTTAGTAATTTGTTCGCCTGCGGATCGGCGTCAGGTAGTGATTATTGAATATAAATGTTAAAGTCAAGGAGCGAGGCGGGTGTTGGACACGACGTCGTCACCCACAGTTCAAGGGTACGTATTGGAATTGGTGGTATAAATTGCACTAGTAATTTAGTATTGATAGCTGAGGATATTCATTTATTACATACTCATAATACCTAAAAATAATCTTAGTAATAAAAAAATAGTTGAATAATTAAGTCACTTTTTTTTCTCTAAAATTTAAATGACTCATAAAAGGATATAAATATTATTAGTAAATGGATAAATTGTGATATATTGTATTAAACTATTTAGTAACAATTGGTAAAAGCAATATTGACTAAATGTCAGAGCATTTACTTCTTAGTGGATGATTTATTTCGTGTGTAAATATTATTGTAATGAGGCTGATGGTTTGAGAATTAAAATCACATTGTATTTAACTGCATCTAAATAAGTTATATATGTTTATCAAACATTGCAATATAATACAAGATAACTAATTATGTTACTGGACATATTTATTTTTAAGGAATAATAAAAGGCAACTGTACATTTTAAAGAATCGAATCGAAATTGGTATATTAACAATGAGAAAGGTTATCAAATTAAATTTATAAATTTAGAACATTGCTCGCCAACATCGCCAACGTATTATTACGAGATTGTTATCCGACTAATAAAATGGAACTTATAAATGTTACAGTAAATCTTTAAAGAGGAAACATGAATAGATTAATTTCCGGCTAAATCATTGCATAATCATTATGGTATTGCTATTAAATATTAATATCATATTTATGAATAACAAAATTAAAGTTAAATAATAAAAATTCAATTCAAATAACTTATTTTAAAAAGTTAATGAATAACAAAGTTATTTTGAAAAGTCTTAGTAATTAAAAGAAAAAAAAATACCCAAAAGCGAAAGCTTTTTTAAATATATGTGTGACAGGCTAGCTGT
>DWQQ01000285.1:0-12458 GCA_018244775.1 Oxynetra roscius flavomaculata
ATGTCTATGTGTATGAGGAGGTATGAGAAAGATTTTTAAGATGGATATTTAGCGGGTGAGGAATTTTTTTGAGATCTTTTATATATGTGTATTGTAATCTTAAATATAATGTTGTCAGAGGATTGACCTATCATAGTATTATATTCCCTATATAATTATTACTACAGAGCGAACAGGTTACAACTATTGTTATGTATAAGCACTCGCGAATAGCGCGACATGGAATGTTTAAACTGTTACAGAGTAATTAATTCCGTGAACTTAATACCTCATTATTAGTTGAACTTTGTCGGTATTCTCGCCGACAATTTGGTGTTACCCGAATCATAATATTATGTAGTGTGAATAACGTTATAATGTCACCATTATATAACGTAACAATTTCATGTTCAAGTCTCCAGTCTCGAATAATTATATAATTTCACATTGAAGAAACAACTATCATTTTAACCGCGAGTAAATCAAAACAAAAACTTCCCTAAAACGTTACTTAGTGTTGTTTCTCCAAATTTGAAAACTTAGTACTTAGTTAATAAGAACTGTCCGTGGCTCAGAAACATTATTGAAAATTAATTTATCAATATGTAAGCATAGAGGCTATACATAAATTACAATAAATAGGGCCATGGCCCTCCCTGCAACACTGAAAGGTCTGCAATTTACTCCAACATACAGTACACGAGTTACAAAGTAAAATTAATGATTGACTCTTATGTAGGAAGCTTGTAAACGACATTGAAGGCAACGGACAGAATGATTACTGTTGACTAATAATGACTACCAGACCTGGATGTTAAGGGCACCCTACACAGCAAAGTACCTATCAAAATTCCAGCATACCAGAGTCGAGCGTATCTCGATTTGTTTAATTTTACAATATATGTTATAATATGTTATTAAACAATAACTAATATTACGTATAATTTAACGAACATGATAAAGCAATAAGTATTTTTTGTTATTTCCTATAAAGTAGCATTAAAAGAATTGAATGGCTCGCCTTACTTACACAAAGAAATAATTTGAAACACGCCGTGACATTACTTCAAAGTAATACGTATGAATAGAAGTAACTAAGCGGAGGAGACAATACAGTTCTTATTAAAACTTCTGAAAATATAAATGGACCGTTTGTTCAGCGGAAAAGTTATTTACCAAGGATTTACAGCCGCCCATTCTTTTGGCAAGTTCAAAAGATGATTTCTTAGAAGACTGGAACTTTGAAGCTTCTGGACTCGTTAACCACTATGTGTCAAGGTTTTCGGATGTGCCTTTTTTAACAATTAGTCGTCTTAGTTTTAATAAATGAATTGTTTTTGAAATATTCTACACGGACAGCTGTCGCGGTAGACTTTCCAATCTTAGGCCCTACGAGCAAGTGGCAATAAGTCTAAGATTGCAAAGTTTCTGACAATTTGTGACATTTGGTGGATACGTGTTGGTACAAAGTCATGAGACTATGGACTAGATAGAGGAATGCATGTACGCAAACCACCGTTTTAATTGATGAGTTAAAAAAAAACCTGTATTGTAATTGTATAGGGGTGGTAATAATAATAATAAATAGCCATTATTTATTTTAAAGTAGTACAGTTGTTTCTTATTAGAAATTTCTCTATCTTTAGCAGTCCTTTATACATCCTATTCGTCCTTTTGTCAGTAACGTGTAGGTACAGTCTGTTTTTCGTTCAATTATATTTGCTTCATTCCTTTTAAGCCGCGGTAGCCATATAGCATATGTTTTATAACTATTGTTTTATTTTCTGCTCGTTTATATAGATATATTCAAACAGTATTTACTTTGTAAAGTTTAATATGTAATGTTAATGTTAATGATAATATAGTTATCAATAAAAAGTATTTGTTTCACTTTGTTCAAACTTATTAAATATTTGAATGTTGCAAAGTTTATATATTTTTTAAGGAATAAAAAGTATATTCTTTTTATATTAGATTGTTTTAAATTTTAACACTTATTTCTTAGAAATATCTATGTGTGTAGATGCCAATTGTAGATACATAATTTTAGCAGTTTCGTGTTAGTGAAAAATATTGTTTTCATAAATGTTGTGTAATTTTCAAATTTTTAACATAAATTGTCTATTTGAATAAAACTTATTCAACGTACGGATAGTGTAAATGCGCACAGATGGATTTGAAAGATTAGAGAAACTACGATAATTTTTCAGGAATTTCTTACATAATCAGTAGAAGATATCTTTATACAATTATATATTCACATCTGTACATTTTCATACATCTGTGTACACGTGTACCGAATATAAATGTAATGTTTCCTATAATAAATATACTTACTTCCGATTTTATGTTGTACTTGTGGAGTTTTTATTTCCCTATCAGCGGACTTTTTATATCATTTTCCTATTCACAATAAAGCTATAACAATAACTTGTGATTATTTTGAAGTAAATTGTATTTATTTTTATAATACAAAGTAGGTACACCGATTGTTAAATGTTTTGTAAGTTTATTCCAAAAATTATGCCACAAAAAAGCGCTTGGCGAAGAAAACATATCTCAATTCAATACCTGTTTTTCGGTGATGTACCTATACATCAGAAGCTGAAAGTTTTCTTTCTTCATGAGCATATCGATATACGGATCATTTTTACAATGTTTTAATTCTAGATGCATAACAGAAGAAAAAAAATTAAAATACACAAAAGTATTTCATTCACATTTTCAGCACATATTTCCATGAAAACCATCCTACTCTGCTCACATTATAAAGATGCCAAATATTATTTGTAACGTGACAAAACACATCGTCACGGGGCATGTAATAAATTGTACTCAAAAATCTTTTGATGATGTAATAGCAGGATGTATAATATCGTCATTTTCATACTATCTACACATATGACAAATTCTATACAAATACAAATAACAGATTTCTATGAATACGATACCAAATTATTACACACATACACCTACCTACATTCGTGAAAGTTCTATCACTCTATGCTGTGGCTCAGAGCAGAGATGCGTTCGTTGGTGTATACGTCCGTGTGTCACAAGGGCGGCACTTGTTGCGCAGACCGCGCGATCGATACCGCCCCTCCCCGGAACCTGCAGCCGCGACACCTCCCGCTCACCATGCCTGCTTATAGACATCTTCCACTCAACCCGGATATCACCTTTCCAACGCTCAAGCAAAAAGCACCACAAATCGCTTTTTCGCTCTTCACTCTGTCAAACACTTAAACAAAAGCCATTCAAAAAAAGATCCATTGTGGGAACGAAAAAAAAAGGTATTTAAAATACATACGTTATACGAATTTCTGAATACATTCATTCTTTCGAGTTTCTACTTTTAATATTTAATGCGAGAATAAGACGCGAGTGGTAGCCCTAATATTTTCAAGTGAGCATTCCGGAACCCTAAGTGGAGTTGTCAAGTTTATTGTCTTCATAAATCGCACGCGTAAAACGTACTCCTCATTCCGGACGACAATTTTATTGGGCCATCGAAATACTCGTAATATGTTCGACTGGCAGATCCGAAATTTTTACGGTGTTTCATTTAAAGCGATAAAATAACAAATGAAAAATTAAAACCGTTAAAAAGTGTTTCGCCGCAGACAAATTATCATAAAACGTTATGCTAATAGGGTCGTATAGACTTTGGGCTTCGTTACGAAGTGAAAAGTCAATTGAAATCTGAAAATTGTAATTGCGAATTCGTGCCACAGACCCGTCGTAATAGGCGCGGGGCGTGCATGGGATTGATAAAAAGATTTTCAGGGGCGCTCTGAAACTTGTAGCTGTAACGCATAATGAAATAAGTTATTCGATCGAATAAAAACCGTGTCGTTCTCTAGAATAAAAAAAACTATAACAGCCTTAATCACAGCCTAATAAAAGTTTGTTCTTTGGGTCCTTATTTTTCTAATGATAAGCTCTTTCGTCAACTCGCTATAGAAAATTTCATTCACATGAAATAGACTTATAGAGACTTTTAACCGAAAGAATGAATTTAGTTACGATAATATTAAACACACTCTGATTACGGTTTGTTTCTAATGGCAATTAGTTGACAGTATTCAGCGTTGTTTGAGGAAATATTTTATTGTAACGTTATATAATTTTGATTAATTTCCCGTCATAAAATTTCTAATACATATATATATATATATAGACGCGTTTGTTTCGCTCCTAAACCGAGCATCATTTGGGATGCTTTTCGGGGGTTTTTAGAGGCAATACAAAATATGTGTAGAAAATAGATAATGAGCATGCAGCACACACAAGAGTAAGTGACCGTTACCACCTAAGACCACCTGCAACCTCGAACAGGACTGTTGGTGTGGGAAAATTTGTGTCAGTTGATTTGATGAATATTGGGTTAGTTAAAATATTAAATAATTGGTATTAATAATAATTGGTAATTGGACTATAGGAATGGCATTGTTAGGAATTCCTTTTATTAACATTACAGCCAAGAATAGAAATAGGAATTACAAACTAGTAAATTCAATTTCTATTTGTAACTGGTCGTAGAAGTGTTAATACTTCTGAAAACTGCGATGGTCGCTTCTAGGTTACACGTGGACCGGCAACCACAACCGCCTGAGCCACGCAATCACATTCAAAAATGATCATTTCAATAAGTGAAATAAAATACTTGTCGTATAAAAATTATACGACGTTTTATATCTATGCGTAGCAAAACTGAATTGAGATCGAATTATGAATAAAGGTGATAACGAAATTCACAAAAATAAGGTTTTAAAAATTCATAGGAATTTAATTGGACGCCAGAAAATACGTACACGAGAGAATCTTTACAATTGTAAGGACTATATTAAATTGAAAATTGCAACGAAATATATTATATTATTTTACGCCAAATAAAAATATTACGTCAAGCGCCTACGTCGTGATTAACTAATCGGATTGTGAAGTAGTCAATTTTCCTAAAGAGTGGAGGTTCAAAAAGTTTCTAATTTCTACGCTCATTAATAAATAATAGTAATATTAATGACACTGCTGTAATTTAGCCAATTAATGGACAACAACAATCCTATATTTCTTTTATGGTTTAATAATAAAAAAACGTTTATTTCAAAACACTGAGCTTGTTTCCACATTGAGATGTATAAAAAAGTCGTATGATGTTACTTTTAATTTTTCTCAATACAAGTTCAGCATTATTGCCGTAAGAGATGCCTTCAGGACACTTAAAACCATTTCACTGCAAAACCATTCCAGGCTAGTAATTTTAATAGAGTCATTAAATGGTTTTTGTGGCCTTTATTTATTACTAATATTTTTTTTGCAATACTTAATTTTGGTGTGTAAAGAAGCGTTTGACAATGTAAAGGTCCATGATACTGGCCCGTTGATGCAGTGGTTAGTGAACCTGACGGCTGAACCGGGGGTCGTGGGTTCGATTCCCCCCAGTACAAATAGTTTGTGTGATGAGCAGAAGTATTTGTTCTGTCTGGCTGTAAAAATATATTTTTAATTATATAATTATGTATGTACATATGTATGTACATATATATGTAGTATATCAGCCGTCTGGTTACTATAACACAGGCATTACTTAAGCGCCTAATTTGGGATAAGATGGCCGTATGTGATGTGGCAAGACATTGCTTTTATTAAAATTATTAATATGTTTTAATTTATATGATTTATTAGTATTTATACTATATAAACAAGTAGATGGAAGTGTTAACAAATATCATTATGAGTATTCCAATATCTATAATTACTTGTCATCATCCTATAAATTACACATTAATTATAGTTAATGATGATAATTTTGATTAGATATACATATCAGCATTTTCATCGGGTACAGACTAGAGATGTTTTAAAATGCAATCTAAAGTCCATTTGGGATTGCGGCAGTTGGAAAATCATGTCGCTGATGGGAATTTAATAGGATTTTGCTATCAACTAGTTAAAAAGTTCCGGACAACATTTCTACTGTGAAACGCAATGATTTCCCTTACTACATACTTAACTCTTCAACTCTCATATCGTTCTCTTTCTCTCTCGCTTTGTCTATCTTTCGACAAACTCAAATCCACGAACACAACTTTTGTATTTTCAAATAGTACATACACTCACAACGGCAAAGGCATAATTTTATTTTTTGTTTTACCGGCTTTGTATATAAACAACAGAGGTGCACATCGCTACATCGAGAGAACAAAGTAGGAAGTAAAATCTCTCGGAGTTACATTTATTAACGTGTTAATCTTGAGAGTATGGAACTCTTTAACTGGATGTATTTGGTACGAGAATATATCACAGACAGCTGACATACTATAGTAGCATAGATCAATAATTAATTACCGAGCCCTTTATACATATGTACTAGAAGGTATGTACCGAAATCCTTTTGTACATACTTGTCTCGATTTCTTTGTTTTTTTACTGACTTTTTCGAACTGATCTTTTCTCGAAAGGATATACTTATAGATATTATAGATAAACTTTCAGATCAGTCCCATTATTTTTTTATGTATCTTCTTTTAATTTTTTTATTTTTTTTTTCTTTCATGCACAGACATACTTCAAAATAAGATAGGTATAAGCTAAATGGAGCCGACATTACGTGAACGACCACATTCTGGCCGTTTCCAGTTTAGTATTTCGTTCAATTAGTACATCAATTGAACTAAACACATTTTGAATAGTAAAGTATTGTGTACTTTGTGTTTATTTTTATTAATGTACCTATAATATACTAAAACTTAATGTAGCTATAATATATGTATATTCTTACATTAAAATTACATTTGTATTAGAAAAACTTATTAATATCTTTATGCTAATTTCCCTTTTGTGATTTAATTATAGTCCTCTCATAAATTCAGTAGCTAATACCATTACGAAGTGATATAATATATGATTCTGATATTTGTTAGTTAGTAAAAGTTAACGTTCACTGCATAATAATATGAAATATTTTGACTACTTTGATCTGTTTCGTTATTCAATATACAATAATGTTTCTTTTTCATTTGTATGTAAAAGTTTACAATTTCTTTATTGATATGCATATCACCTACCACTATACAATAGTTATCAGATGCAGTAAAAGATTGTAATAGGTAATAAAAGCGGACTTCACAAGTATCTAAACTCATACAGTATAATCACTGTAACACATACCTTGTTATTAGATTACACTAGTAGTAATTGTACTCACCGCCTAGCTATGTATCAAACTGTTTGACACATGTGATAAAGGCCTCTACCGTTTCAGATGCTCCAGTTAGAGATAACCAGCCAATCACTATTTCTGAAAATTTTAATTCGTCTGGACGGACCCCTTAAATCTATCCGAGGGCCAACCATGTAATAAAATGTAATGTAGTAGAAAATATGGAAGTAAGTTATAAAATCAAATATGTTTCAAATTAAGAGCTAAATATGTATTCAAAATATTTTATTTATATATATCACCATAACTATAAAATTGTAACAGTTTAACATTTATCTACATGTATCACGTACAAAAGATTTGATTAGAACAAAACTTGAATAAGAATAAACTGCAACTATATTGGACGGTAAATTTCTCAGTCGCTTTAATATTCCTAAAAGATTACGACTGCGGCCATGCCCGCAGAGTACTGCGAGGTGGAAGAACAAACGCATGATATATGTATGAACATTACACATGACGTCAAAATATCATCTTTGTAATTAAGAAAAGCCTTGAGTGTGCCAACTCTGGCACTGACTGTCAGTTTGCTGCCAGTCTTCGATCGCCTTGGATTTCTTCAAATTATTTTCAATCTCGAGTATGAAGCGGTTGATAAATATTAGGAATTGAACATTTTACATATTATTCAATAGTTTCAGGTCTTATAAATACAGACATTTAGCAATTGAAATATCTCAATTGACGCTTTATAACTCTTGGATATGTTAAATTAACTTTTATTTTAAACGCACTTATAACATGTAAACTATAGAAGAAATATAATTAAATATACGTATATATACTTCTAAATGGCTTTTGATATTTTTATACCAACAAATTAAATTTTGTTTACGCGTTTGTTTTAATTACCCTAAAAGGGAGAGGTACCGGATAAACGGTATCTCAAAATTACGGTTTTCAATTAATCAATTAAATTGTTTTCATCTTATTTGCCCGGTTTCTGTTTTATTTAATAATACTAGATCTTGATGGCGACCTCGTCAGCTTGATGGCTTAGCAAAATTTGCAAGTAAACAATTACTCGTATTTAAGGAACATCAACTGAGTATCAATGAAAAATGAAAATATACAATTTTGAATTAAATAAATATCCTGCATATAGGCACAGAGTCGAACAATTTTTTTTCTTATATTTATGGAGTCAGTGGTGATTAGTATTTAGCCTGATTTGGTTTATGTTATGTTGAGAATTTTGCTAAATCGTGTAACTTACATACATTTATAATTGAAGCATTTAATTCTGAATTCATACATTTTGATGAAACCCACGGAATAACCCACGCATATTCATATTGAATAGTCTTATTTTCAAGGAACACTTATAATATAACTTCCAACTATCGTGTAAATGAATTTTAAAAATTAAAATTTTCACGGATTACAAATTTTCATATATTCCGACTTATTTTATTATTAATTGAAAGTCTGTAGATATTATTCTTATAAAACAAAGAATTTTTATTTTAACGTAACCTCTGTAGGGGATGATTTCTCCGAAAAATTTTGCATAACTTTTCTTGTTCCAAATTATATTAATTTCAGTATTAGAGTTTGTAGGTTATATAATTAAAAATATAAATCTGCCTTAATACTCCAGTAAACTTTCATTCAGGATCGGTTCTGTGAAAAATATAATAGTCGACAATTTTCTCTATTTTAAATTATATTCTCCCCAAATATGAAGCCTGTAGTCCGAACAGTTTAAAACTGCGAAAGAATTAGACTTTAAACGACCCCGATAGAGGTCAACAAATAAAAGCTTTCTTTTCAAATTTCTCATATTCCAGAGAAACTTTTTGCCATTTATTTATCGACAATTAAAAATATTTTATAATTACTGGAGTGCTAATGAAGAGTATAAATAAAATAATAAATATCACCACACTATAACATCCGTAGAGTAATCAATAGCTTGCGTGTGATTCATGCTTAATTATTTTTTTTTATATTTTCCGGTGCAAATTATTTTTATTTTTCTGGTCATCAAAATCCGGCCTCCAACGATAAGCTTCGTTAATATTCGTCGAATTGTTTTAGGCTAATGTCTGAAGAAACATTTAGTTAATCAAATAATCATACCAAAATATTGTGGTCTGTGTTATATACGAAAACATAACTATTATAAATAAATATTTTGGCTTATTACAGATTTATTCTTCGTTACCCCACAAATATAAACATGTATAGATATTATATTTATGTATCGATTAATTTGTATTTTTACGTTAAGAATAATAATTCATTAAGTTCTGGGCTCGTTCATTATTCATTCTCTTCCACCATTTACTAATAGACTCTTTTTGTGTTTTATATCACTTCAACCACATAATTCGGTGTTGAAACAACACCGTAGTAATATATGCCAATTATTGTAGCGTACTGTTTCAACAGAGAGCTACTTTTTAACATGGTATGCAAGCATAATTTGTTTACGTTCGTAACAGTACACGAAGGCATACACAAAATTCATATAAATCTTGACATTTATTTCTTCCATGAACAAAAGACGCAAAACATGTACAGCAATACTTACCTGTATACATACATACATTTCAGTGTGCTAAGTACATCCGTCTGCCTAGTGTTCGTGCTGAGCTGTGAGAGCCTTGAACATTGTGAATTCCGCATGAATATTTGTTTATAAAATATACAACGCACACTTGTTTTGAGGTTTCTGTTGTGGGTAAAATGATTATATCGTTTATGTTTATTTTATTATGCAAGCAATTTTTAAAATCAAAGAACACGTATCGCCGTACTGGCTCTTGGGCGAATGACTGCTACATGCCAATTTGCTCCAGAGTTTGAGCACTTTTGAGTGCATGTTAGTAAACCACTCCTATTTACTATCATTTAATAATAAGTATAAATTGATTCGGAGACCTTTAAAACGCTTTTAAACTGTCGTCCAGACAATTTGGAGTATTTTGGCTTATTGGACTATGCTCCCCGTCTCTTCTAGTTAGAGGCTTAAACCATACTCAATAGTAGTAACATTTATAACCAATGCTAATCGGTGTAGGTCTAAAATGTAGATAACGATGATATAGTCCGTAATATTTTAGGCTTGTGCTTATTAAATTATTTTAAAAGTTAAAATTGCAGTCTAATCCTGTAATACCGGTATTAAGTATTCCAAAGATCCTTTCGAGAATTTGTTTACGTCAAAAGCACTATTTTCTCCATTTCCAAATTCAGATGAGGAAAAAAAAACAAAATTGTTCGAAGTATAATTAAGAGTGTTTTGTTATTTTGGGCAAAATGGCAAAAAAAACAGTAATAAAATATTCAACTTTATTATACACGTTAAGCAAAATATTTATAATTTTGAAATTTGTGAGCGTTTTTACAATTTTAGGGACCATTTTTTAAGTGATTCATTTAGATTTAAATAAATGTTGTAGTAAAAACACTTTGATCCATTTACCCGAGATACCATTCAAGTATGTATACACTTGACACATGTACGTAATTATATTTTTTTATTATATAAAAGGGAAATATTAAAATATGCTAAAAATATCCGTACATTTAGGTTCTCTTCATAATAGAATATTTCGCGTCTGTTACTGACAAGCTTTATAATATTTACTAGGCTCCCCAAGTAATATTACATTTTTTTCCTCATGATGAGTTTCCTTTTAAGAAATTCACTGTGAACTTTTAGAGGATTAGAGTCCGTCAAGGCCTGTGTGCATTAATTTTCCTGTCATCTGTAAAATATGACATTTAGTGAAAAACATTTAGATCAATTCTCATTCATTCGTTTATTTATTTTTAGTTTAATAAATTTTTAATCATAAATCTACATTATAAATATAGTGCTAGTGGTACATTGTACTGATTGAATCGGATTTTAAACGAGAATGAGGTCAGTAAATATTATATACAAATATATTCCTAACAGAGTTGTCTTTTTAGCACATTATTGACATGAATATAATAAAAATGCATATTATTGATAACTGCAGGATAGTGGTTATGTAAATGGAAAATTTTGTTATAAAATTAATAAAGTCGAACCGTTGTTAGGTGACGTGTCGTCACTCCGTTTATTATTCGTAGGCCAACTCTTTTTATTCTATTCATCACCTAATTAATATAAATCTAAGCAAAAGTAAAACGGACAGTGATAATATTAATATTAATTACCAGAATAGAATTTGTACACGTGTCATAACGAATACCAACCCTTAATCATTATTAATGATTCCCCGGATATTCTAATGTGTTCTACCGAGTTTAAATGATCTCCATTTATTTACTAAATATTTGATGATTAGCCGCAAATTTTATTTACTTGAACGTGGAATATCAAATGTATTAAATATTAATACGTAAAAACGCCATCTAATACGTAAAAACGCCATCTAAGACCATACGAGGTGGAAATATAATGTGACCAATTTGTGTTTATGTAAGAACTTTTGTTGAAACCTGTATTTGGCAATAAATGAGATTTTGGTTTGATTTGCATATCATTAATTCGTATTTATATCAATATGTACATCGCATTAGAAACACAGATTGAAATCATTGAACGCAATAAACTCTATCAATTCTTCATGCACGGCATTTTAGTAATAAACGCCCGGCATCAACATTAAAGCCGGCTCCCCGGGGATCCATGGTTCAGGTACCAGAGAGCTTAAGTACTGGTTTTATGCGTCTCGCAGACGGCGCCGAGTACTCGAGTATAACTATAAACGGGAATATATGAGCGGCAATCAACTGAGCAATAATGCATCTTCACACCGGTCTAGTGTCTGGCGCTAGTTGTATCGTCCGATTCCGAATTGTCGAGAATTGCTTACTACATCAACAGTTTTATTTGATATATGACTTAAAGCTTATAACGTTACGTATAATACGTAGTGTTATAAAATAATAATTTATTTTTCATATCTTTTTTTTTATCGCTCTTGAAAATGTACCCATGCTATTTATGAATATATCGATCGCGTTGCAAGCGTGAAGCAGTGATAGCTTAGTGGGTATTAGCACATCTTGACGTACACATCTTCGTTTATAAGGTGCATTTTAACATTAACTATCAGTTGCTGTACTGGAGAAGAAAACATTATAAAAGAGAAAACCTACACACCGTAAAGTTATCTATAGTATTCACCAAGGCGTGTGAAATCCGTCAACTCAATAAACTGGGCCGGGTTGGTAGACTTCACACACCTTAGAAATATTTTTTTCTAAGATGTGCAGTTTTCCTCACGATGTTTTCCTTAACCGTTAC
>DWQQ01000286.1:0-12446 GCA_018244775.1 Oxynetra roscius flavomaculata
GTTATTTATTTCATTTATTTATTTACTAGTAATCATAGAAAACTTGCTTACCGTATAACGTTCGTAACATTCATAACATTCCAATGCTGTAATTGTAAAAACAACAACATAGCTAAAGGGTACCTTGAAATGCCTTGAATATGGACATTATTTGTAATCAAAAACATGATAATATAATATTTCATGTTATTAGAACTTTTGAGTGATAACATCACATAACTTACCGTTTACTAGTTTCGTTACGTCCAAAAAATTTGTAAATAAATCATATCCAGGAATTTGTGCTTTGTACCTATAAATAAATGTAATATTAGAAAATAATTAACAAAATCATAGAAATAGCTGCCTGTAACGGTATACAACTTCTGTATACATAAAATTACGATGACAAAATGAAAAATTGTCACGACTGGTAAGCGAAATAAAAAAATATTTCCTAAAATTATAAATATTTGCGATTTCGTTGTTGTTTTTTAAACTAGGGTTACTGTGTTTGTTACATTAACTGCTATTTAAAGGTTAAACATTCAAGTTCTCATAACACTAACACTGCAGTCTTTGGTGAAGTTGAGCACAAAAATATTTATTATATTTTAAATAAAATGGAACACTTATTACCATAAAATGGAACGCAAAAAAGACAAGAAAGAAATAAATTTATTTTTAATTTAGCTAAATGTATTGAAACCCATCTACAGCCAGATTGGTGTGGCCTACCAGCATGGCACACTCCTGATAATTTATCGGTATTTACAGTTACCCCATAAAATAATTATCAAACTAAAGATTCAAAATCATTTGCACGTAATCATTAACAGAGCACTATGCACATAGGGTTCCAAATCTTAAATCACTTTACAACTTAAAAAACACAAATATTATAGCCTTCCTTATGTCTCCAAGTTATGCATATTCACTGTTATGTCTATTGGCAACAATTGTTCAAAATCTAATTGTATATACACATACACATTACACATTATTTTAAAAACCTGCGCATGAATGAAAATACAATCGACATACAAAAAGCACCTCATACTGGCACCGCCCATTGTGGTTTAAAAACCACAATGGGCGGTGGTAAGTAATTTTTTTCACAAATAGAAATAGTTCAGATAAATGGTTTTACACAATTTGTAACAATTGACTAATTTGTAACTATTGATACCATTTTAACTTGCACAGAGCGATTATTGTAGAAAACCATCTAAATCTGCAATTTAATAATCAAAGTCCAAGAGGTAAAGTAAAGCCAGCTGATATTTTTGAAGTAATCCCTTACATGTGTAAAACCCGCAACGCGCTTTTTTCCGTCAATTATTTATTATTACATATTTACGCCTACAATAGCATAATAACAACTTAAGATTACAGTTATCTCAACTTAAACCAACATACCAAAAAACAAATGAATTTAAATATATTACTTTAATTAAATACAGTGGAATATACGAAATGGTAATTGTAAAACATAAAACTATTTACTTTTATAAATATCGAAAGAAACATTGATTAATGCAAATATGATATTTTTAAATTACTGTGTTAAAACAACTTTATATGCAGATATATACATACATTGAGAGCAATAACATTCCCAAAAGAATTCATTGGTAAACAAATTGCTGCAATATTTCAGTTGATGTAATTATGCATAGGAGATTAGTTGTTGTCTGTTTGGAGCACAACATAGACTCATTGTGGAGGTATCCTATTGCCAGTGCGCATAAATACATATGAAAAACGGCAAGTATTTCGTTTTGCTTATATTCACAGTTGATAAATGACACACCTGGCTCAAATGTAATTTATTAACTCTAAGCAATGTGAAGTATTTTGAATGAAATTTAAAAATAAATGTTTTATTGCTGTAATTTAATAATAAATGTTTTATTATTAAATAATACACATGTTTAACTCCATCTCCAAAGTTTTGTTCATATGTCAATCTAAATAGATGCAATAATATAAAATACCTAGATCAAACAGAATGAGAAAACTGATATGGATCTTCAAAAAGCTTAAGGAGTGTTGCAAAGGAAAGTATCTTCATAGCCACATATTAAGCTTTTGTTCAATCAGTATGGGGTGGTGCGTCTAATACATGTCTAATGATTGTAAAAGGACCCAAAGAGCACTGTTAAAAGTAATGTTTACAAAGTCAGCTTTTTCCAAAATGTGCACTCCAAAATAATTATTATCTGCTTACAGTCCACTTTATTTAAATATCAGCCTATTTTATGAGAGTACACCATATCCTTCCATATACTTATAACAATCAACTATGTAAATGCAGAAAACCCTCTGTTTGCTGTCAGTCGTAAAAAAAACACTCATGTATAAAAGTGTCACGCTGGCAATAGCACATCCAGACAATAATAACTGACATAACTAGCAATAAATTATTATTGAATTACCCCAATATATAAAATAGTGACTACGGGCTGAGAAGAGGGTCATCATGGCCAATCATCACATCTTCGTACATAATGTCATTGTTCCTCCTGGAGTTAATTCTCTGTCGGATGTAATCTATTAATTTATACTTCCCGGCAACCAGCACAAGGCCACAGACTATAAGAGCGATGGTAAAAATGGAGATAACAGCGGCTGTAGCATCGTGATTAGAAAACTGACTAGGTACCTCTTTAGTACAATCATCGTCAACTCTGGTATACCCATCTTCGCACACGCATTCTTTAGAAGACTGAATGCATCTTTGATTTTCCCCCGGGCAAACTTCCAGAGCGGTGACGTTGCAGGGCAGGATGTGTTCTGTTAAAAATAATAAAACTCTAGAACACGATCGAAATAAATTGATTCAATTAAATAATTGCCTTCTTACCCGAGAAAGTACAGTGCACAATGCCGAGTATGATAGCTGCAAAGATATCCATTTTCACTTTCATGATTACTGCTGTCGCCACCTCCAGAATTTACATGACAAATTGTAATAAACTGCTAGTTAGTTTTTTAAATTACGATTTCTATTTAAGATTCGTCGGACAAGCAAAACACAACTGAATCTAATTCACATTCAATGAATCAAACGTCAAATCTTAAATGTCAGACGCGTACGTCACACGAGATTTTATGATTGTACATTTCGTTTCGCAGTTTTTGTTTCATATTTTCAGGGTTTTTTTTCTGTTTAAGGAATCTGAAACCGTAGTGTATTTAGAATTAACTAAAGTTAAAATGTTGATTTGTTTACTTTTTATTCGACAACGCAGTTTTAATGCTGCGCAATAACCAAACGCTGTATACATCGCGCTAACAATTACCCAAGAAAAAAAAGATATTTTATAGTTTTATTTTAATATAATCTATTTCTATAAATCCTGTTTAGGTGGTACTTAAAATAAACATTATAAAAGACTTACAATTAATTAGTGCATTTATTTGCAAATGTACAATAGATCAATAGATGGCGCTCAACATTTGCATACAGATTGGTTCATTCGTTTTGTAAATTTTATTAGTATTTTTTTTTTCAAAAAGATGGTACTAAAATAGATAATTTACAGTGAGAATAATAGTTAGTGGTACAATGTTTCTTTAACTTTACTATAAAATAAATTCTTAGGTTGCAATCTATTGTTTAATCTATCAGTCCTGAAAAACATATTACGTTCTAAAGGTGTCCTAATGTCATACTTTCTAAAAAATGTTAGTTGTATTCTTCATCTTCTTTGCCCCAAGTATACTTTTCTGGCAGAATGTAATCTCTGCGATCGTGTCCGTAAGCTTCTACTCCACCGTTGCCGTCACTAGCGCCCTCTCTGGAAGGCAGTGAGAATTAATTTGTATCTTTGCTAAAATATTGAAAATTACTTAACAATCTACTTGAAGTAAAAATACAAAAAGGTTATTAGTATATTGTTATAGTATAGCGTTAAATGTAATTTGAAATATTGCTTATGTAAACCTCCAATAAAGTTAAGTTACCACAAATAACTGAGCCGACAGTTACTAGGAATTCAATATCAACGGGCAATTAGGTAAATCACTCCTTTGCAACATTAAAAATAAATAGATCTCACTTCAGCTCCTCGTAATGCCTGTGTTTATTATTTTCGGACTTCTTGTTTTTCTCTACCCGTTCCTCTTCTTCTTCATATTCTGGTTCAGAATCTTCTTTTACTGTAAAGTAAGTAGTAAATGAAAATGCATTAATTCTTTTAAATTTTATTAAAATGTAATCATAAAATTTTCTTAAGGGCATAATGAGATAATTATCTTAACTTTGAATTAACAGACACTTTAATTTTTAAACAACCTTTAGCCTTAACTAACCGATACCTCGTTTTGTAAAGACTATTACAAAACTTGTTTACTGTAAAATGTTTACTTACACGTTTGTGAATAAATCCACTCTCATATCTTATGTTAACATAATATTTTAGAAAAAATGATTTTCACATCTCACACAAAATGTGTATGTAAAGGTTTAGTTTGGTGGAAAATATATCATTCAAAATATCCACTTCAAAAATCGTTTAACAAATTTGATAGGTCGCCTTATAAGCGGAGCAGATCTTTCACCTTTTTTCTCGTGTCTGTGGCTATGCGCAGCGTCCTGACTTTCCTTGTCTAGTCCGTAGGAGTCTTGTTTTTCAAACTCGTAGTTGTCACCAGCCTTCTTATGATAGGAGTCGAAATGTTGGTAACCTTTTTTTCCACCACCTGACTTCTTGCGCGAATACCCAACTTCACCGTCACCTTCGTTTTCATAAGACCTATCGTAGTCCTCAGGCTAAAACCCGAAAGGGGATTATTATTTCGTTATGGCAAGGTCTAAGTCTTCAAATGTATTTATAGACAAATACAGCATAATTGAACTATATTTTTATTAATTACAATTTTAAATAATATATTAAATACTCACTGCTGCAGCCCTAACTTCTCGCACGTACGATCCGACGGACATTGTATCATCTGCAACTTCCAGGTCCTCAAGTGTTGTTAGCGGAAGACTTGCGGCATAGTAGGTAAGAGCCAAAAGCAATATTCCTATCTTCATTGCGGCAATGATCTGTAAATGGAAAAATAAATTGAACCCAGTGTATACTCCACATCCTTACATTAAATCAAAAGATGATTATATGCTGTAAAAGCAAAGTCGTGAAACAATTTCGTAAAACTTTTCGTGAAACAAAAATGATATTGCGTTTTACTTACCATTTGGCAAATCTACAATATAAGCTAGTTATTTTAAATTATTTAGGTACTTAAATTTTTACATTGGAATATTTTACTAACAAAAATATCTCTAAACGGACATATTAAAATACGGGAAGGTATTATAATTAATCAGGAACTGTTTCGTAAACATATACTCTTTTTGTAAGATTTATGTCTATCAATAATGCTAGCTATATTTTTATTACCTCAATAAATACAGATAGAAAGTATCGCGGTGTTCAGGTCTGTCCGCAAACTCTATTCAATCGTTCAAAAGTTGTATTTTATATAACTGTCGATTGCGCTTCAAGTCGCCTTTCGTAATATTTCGTTAATCGTTGGTGGCTGCTTTGCGTAGTCCTGAGTGTAAACAAATTTCTACGGTTAATACTTATTGCATACTAAATTAAGATAGCTCATTAGTTTTTTGGCATAATTTCAAAACGATCGCTACTGAAGCCCGACGAACCGTGGAATCATTGTGAACTGTGACCTCGAATTACGCGTATCCGACTACGAAACATTGTTTTCGAGGTAACAAAGGATGAGTTTAAATCTTACAGATGTCAATATTTTCGTGATAATTTTAATCTTGTTTGAAATAAATATCGCCTACATGGAGATTCATTGTGTATTTGTTGTTTTGTGTTCTTTAGTTAAAACAGATCCAACGTGTTTTATTAAGCTACAGTAATTCTGAAACGAAAAGTCAAATGATTTTTCTTTATATTCGTTCGCTCGATTTATTTACTTTAGCAATATCTAACATTCGAAATTATCAGTTACCAAACCATTTATTGCTTAGTACGCTCTTCGAGGGCATGATCAATAGATAATGTTACCTCAGCGACAAGCAATCACGACCTACACAAAGACATCCACGAAATAGTGTATAAGTAACTATATCGCTTTGAAATGTTCATAGAAATGTAAGAAAATCTTATTTGTTGCCCAACTTTAGATTGTAGACAAACCTAAGTAGCTGTTACACTATTCTGACAATCTCTTCCTAAATATAAAAACAATAAGCTAAGCACAGAATGTTCTATAAGTGTGCATATCGCTTTAACTGGTAGTACATATAAATAGTTTATCCCTAATAAGGTGGAACTAATAATTATGGTGTGATTGGAATGAATAATGGCATGCTCTGGGATTGTAGCACACACCGTACAATAAAAAATCAATCATAGGTATTGGTTTAAAATGTCATCAATTAGCTTCCGCGTATTGCATGGAAATTAATACCAGTTTCGTATTTTTTTAAGAACGCTGACGAGCAATCCTCATCAACGAGCGTTGAGAACTTAACCATTTTCCTCGATATGTGTTCATTTTATATGATGCTGTAACATCTTTAGGCTAGATTTCCTTTTCAGCGTGCGAAATGTAACATAGTGTCAGCAGGTATGTACGTGATCAAATTTCTTGTAATGGTTTTCACAACATTCCTTTAGCAATACGCACAAACAATGCAATACTTTCTCTCGCTTATTTGATTGAAACGGAGTTACAGTACAGTCGATAATAGCGTAGATCCATAAAACATTGAGTACTATAAAATTCAAATTCATTAAGTAATAAAAGCTAATCTAAGATATTATGTTGATAAGTCATGCTTATTCTAAATAGTTAAAAGACGTTTTCAAAAAAACTCATACGAATGTTTGTTTATTTCATATTATTTAAAGCTATTATCAAGAAATGTATCTACTTAAATCGCAATTAACATTCAAGTAAGAATAAAGACGCACCAATTTCAAACATTATTTTTATAATTTGGTGATATGATTATTGGCAGTGTATACGGCAAGACAATTATCCTTGTCTTGCGGCTTTATCTTTAGGTTTTCGTCCTTAGTAAATTCTTTTTCTGTTTTGATTGTCTTAGACTTTGTAGTTGTAATTGCTTCTTTTCTTTCCTCCAAAGCAATGAGCGGCACATTATATGAAAGCTCCCACTCTTTTATTAAATTTAGATCGTCTAATACTTTCGCTCTGTAAATAAATATATACAATAAAATTATGTATTCAAATGTTGTTTTAATATTTTACAAATAACACACTTTAATTTACCAAGTTTTAAGTTCTATTAAGGCGTAACTTTAGCTTGATTATTTTTTTTTACAAACGTAAGACCTAATACCTTAATCTACTTCGTTATTGTATGCGCTTGTTATTATTTAGCTCTACCAGCAATAGTTAGTATGGTACCTACACGGAGTCATTGGTAACGTCAAAACGAAGAACAGGTATGCCGACTTCTCGACCGCGCTTGATGGTGTGTTTGGCGAGCATATGAACTATTTCACTGGCTTTTGGAATGTCTGGTGGAACGAGTAATACCACCTGGAATATATTTAGACCAATATCAACGAAAATGTTTTAAGTAATATACATCACTAAGCTATTATTGACTAGTCCTATATTTCTTAAAGTAATATTTCAAAATATTCAATTAAAAGTTTTAATCGCTGCCATTTAGTTGTGTATGAATAAAGTACCATATGGAATATGGAAATTCTAATAATGAAATGCCTTTAATGTTATGCGTTCATTAATTTAGTAACGTGGAAATTTATTAAAATTGTTTGCTACCCTAATTATGCAAATACATATGTAGTACACCAATGCATTCGAGTTTCTGTAATGTTGGGTGTTTGTAAGAAACATATTATAGTAAATATTTTTTAAGAATTTAATTTCAGTATTTGGCTATTAAAACCTGCATAATGAAAATGAGTGCACACCTGCAATATATTATGTACTCGATATTTATCATGCAGTCCAGGCGCTCGCAAACAATATGCAGTAAAATGCACAAACTGTTGTGACTTCTTGCATTTGACGCATCTAGCCCATTGTTCCAGCATCATTGCGTCCCACGGGCATACTTTCGTACTTATCGCTAGACCACGGATTTGGCTCCAGCCATGCTTCGGTTCCTGCTGCTCTGCCAGCATTGAATGTCCTGAAGTTTAATATTTTTTGGTGTAACTAATATGCATATGTATGTACGTAGAGTCGACGGATGGCGTTTTACGATGAGTACAGTGACAGTAGACGAGCCACGACGATGTGCCATCTTTGGAAATTTAACCTTCATTCGTAAATGTCTTCGTCGTATGAAATACTTCAGCAAATTTATACCAACATTACCTTGCGCTAAGGCTCGAGCGACATAATCTTCCAGGATAAGGTTGAAATTTGTATGCTGGCTGATGAAATCCGGCCATGCTATTCGAGCGCTTTCTCGAACAAAGCGGAGTATTTTTGGAACATCGGCGGGCCGAGCGCGGCGCACGCGCAGGCGTTCCTCTTCGTGCGCGCCGTGGACCTGAGCAAATGTTCATAATAAGGATGAGCGAAACTCGACAACATTATTATGTGTTTATCTATACATATAATAAAATCCAAACTGAGCTGTAGATAAAAAGTGAATACTGTTTGGAAAATGTTAGTCAAATTCTCATTACGAACGGATTTTTAGTAACATGCGTATTACTAGAAAGCAGTTTGTACCGTATCAACGTTTCAAAAGGACAATGTTTTTCAGCTAGTGTAGTTGTTTGGCAATTATCCATACCTTACAATTTCTCTGTCACGAATTGTATGTGTAACTGGGTTGAAGCTGAGCTCGGCTTAGGTTGCTTTTCAGGGGGGCAATTACAAGTAGATCTGTCCCGCGTCAGAGACGCCACAGCGTACTTACTTACATTCGTGACAGATATATAGCGAACATTGCTCATTCATACTTAAACTGTACATATTCTGTTTATAGAAAAAAGTTTCTGGAATAATCTTAGACTTATTTTCCAAGTTTAGTTTGTTACCTGCAATGCTTTCATACATTCATTCCGGTTAAATGCACAAAAAACAAAGTATTTATAAATCTACCATGTACCATAATCTACCATATACCATGTAGACGTATCATAATAAAACGAATTAAATGTCTTACTCGAACAGTTTTCTCACACCTGTTATTTCACATGGTCCGAGTAAATGATCAGATATTACATACTGCTATTAAAGAAACCCTACCACAATTTGTTTCGTTGGGGAATTTGATTTTGGTTTGTCCGCAAAACTTCGCCAGTACTGAAGACATTGAGTAGGTTGCAAGATCGCGGGTGAGGTCTTGAAGGGATTAGTTTTTAAAATCCTTATAATATGTATCCCCGTTGACATTGTATCGGGGCTTAGATGGTTTATTACGGCTATTAGGTTATGTGAATCATGGTTTAAGGGGTTTTGCTTTATATTTTTTTCATATTTATTTATATTACGTAACACGGCATTATGACGGGGATTGTGTCAAAATTTATATTTTTTCCTATTTGAAAGGTGTCACTATAATTTATTTAAATATTTCATATAGAAATCTCTATACTGTAATGTGAAAAGTTTCAATATGAACATTATTTCGTAAGATTTAATTAGACTTGTTTTCAATGACGGGGTATTTTAGAATTTAAACAAAGAAATGACGTCAAATGTAAATTTATGTATAAATTGTAGTGATTAATAGATGGCCTGTTAAAAAAACTCCCCCGCCATGAACCTGTCATGTCGCATTATTTTACCCAAAAGTCATATTTAGAAAATGTTAAGAAACATGTAGAAAAATATTTACCTACCTACTACAACAAAGACAGGGTTGTCGGGTGAAATAACAATGAAACTGTTTTTCACAAGGACATATCTGGCCAATTGATCAGTAACAATGAGTTGTTTACATTTATTAAGAAACTCAACCTTGAAGCTGGCGAACCTTTCAAGAATCCCATTCGTACGGCCATCGCAACTACGAGCACAAATCCGTCTCGATTCCACGATCGAAAAGGTCACTCATAGAAAACGCTCGCCTTGTGAAGTATACATTTTTCCCCCAGACAAAAAGCCTGTAAGATATTATATTTATTATATTTCGTTACATTATAGTTTATAAGAAAGTGCTCATTGGCGATGGATAGTATTAATCAGCAATTCTTTGATATTCATTTTCACCTTTAGATTGTAGGTATATATTTTTAATAATTTGTAGTAAAACTAAGCAGTTTTATGTGTGAATATATGTATATCTGTAGTTTAAGAGCCATCTAATTACCTTGACACATGCACTGCTTTAGTGCCTACTTCGGGCTCCGCGTGTGCGGGAACGTCCAATATGCTGTTAGTACAGTTGTGTTTGTTCTCAAACTTAATGTTTTTGTCTTTGTTTTTGTTTTAGTTATATAGAAGATTTTATATAGTTGTTCACTGAATATGGCTTTTTCTTATTTTTGACTGTATATTCATATTTAATCCTTTTGGTCGAGGCGTTCGGGCGCATCACAACTATTTATCGTCGAATAGCATATTTATATTTGTATTGGTATATTTATATAATTTTAATGAGAATAGATAACAGCCAGTGGTTGAAGCTATGTATTCCTTGGCATTAATTAATTATCCTTGGGTATTAATTAATAATGGCGACATATAATGACAAACTCTATATGTATTATCAGAATGTTCGCGGGTTGCGCACCAAGACGAGCGACTTTTATCATAATGCGTTACTGACCGATTATGACATAATCTATTTAAACGAAGCTTGGTTGTTACATGATATATATGACTCAGAAATTTTCGACTCTCGCTACAACGTATATAGATACGATCGACAATATGCAAAGCGTAGAGATAGTCTTGGAGGAGGGGTATTAGTGGCCGTCCGGCGGGAACTTTGTGTTCTCTCCGCCCATAGAGCCCATCTTTTTTAATAATTATTCGGCCGAAGCCATTCAAGTTACAATTACGGATAGTACAGGTCAACCACTTCACATATTCTGCGGATACATTCCTCAAAATTCCATACATGTGGATAACTTAATTTTCTTCTGTGATCTTTTAACAGATATAATTCTAAGCCATCCAGATGATAAATTCTTAATATTGGGAGACTTCAATATTTCTGCCGCGGATTGTTCATCAGTTTATTAGTCTATTAACAAGTTAACAACGCGTCAGTAATTATTATCAATAACTTTTTGAATGTTTGAAACTTAAAATAGTATAGCTTCATATTGAATGGAAATGGGAGACTACTTGAGCTTATTATTTGAAACTTGTAAAGTCGTTCGTTGTAATTCGCCTTTGGTGTTGGAAGATGCACATCAACCCTCATTAGAGTTCACATTGCGGACAACACAAAAATGCTCCTTACGATCGAATCCACGCACCGTTCGATTATTTCACAAAGCTGATTATGAATTAATAAATAGTATATTGTTGAAAACCGATTAGTCACGAAAATTTCAGTCTACTGACATGGAATTAAACGTAGAGATATTTTACAACACTATTAATAATATAATAACTCACTATATCCCCACCAATGATTTTAAACGTGAACATAATTATCCTGTGTGGTACAGTAAAGCATTAATAAAAAATAATAAAGAAAAGCTAAAATACCATAAGAAGTGGAAAATATATACTAGGAAGTGCGAGATTACAAGGTTTTTCAATTATTACGCGAACGTGAAAAGCAAACTCAGAAGATATGCTTTAGAAATTTTATAGCTAATGCCGAAAAAAAAATTCATTGTGACAGTAAATTCTTTTGGTCTTTTGTAAAAAATAAAAAAGTGTATCTAGTATACCGGACACTATGGTCTTTAATAACGTTTCAACAAATAACCCGGAGGAGATCTGTGAACTCTTTAATAAAAAAAATCATTTGGTTTATGAAACTGACTTTGTCCAACAATATATATCTTTACCTGTACAGTAATATACCTCTAATACGATTCATTCAGTTAATTTTACAGTTAAAACGGCCCATAAATACCTAAAAAAACTAGATAGTAAAAAAGGATCTGGCCCAGATGGCTTGCCTGCAATCTTTCTTAAGAACTGTCATAAAGCTCTGGCTAAACCATTGTTTATCCTCTTTGATTTGTCTCTTAAAACTGGTGTTATGCCTAAAGTATGGAAAAAATCATACATTAGCCCAATTTTGAAGAGTGGCGATAAGCAAATTATCAAAAATTTTCGACCTATATCAAAATTAAATATAATTGCAAAGCTCTTTGAAAAAAATATTTACGATTGCATTTTCCCAATTTTAAGACCAGTCATTATTAGTGAACAGCATGGCTTTGTAAGCAAAAATTCAACAGAAAGTAATTTAGTTGAATTCGTTGGCCAGGTTTCCTCGGCTATGGATAGCGGTTGTCAGATGGATGTTATCTATACAGATTACTCTAAGGCAT
>DWQQ01000287.1:0-12440 GCA_018244775.1 Oxynetra roscius flavomaculata
ATACTAAAGATGCAACTTTCTGTAGTTTGTAATATCATATTGCCTTTTTGGTCCCATTTTCAGCAAATTGAACTATCTGAGAATATGTTACCGGTACTATCAAGTTTCGTAAGGTTAATTGCATGTATTTTGATTCTCTTCCACGCGGTATACTCATGCGAGCAGAACTACAGACATATTAAAAGAATTATTCGCTACATCGACCATTTGCTGATAAACAAGATGATATGTGAGTATATTTTTGTATCTCAATTTAAATACATAACATCAAACACCAATTTAAGCACTAACCTCTATTTATAACTAGATGCTCTTAATGTTAATGTTAACACCCACCCGCTGTGAATACAAAAAACAGTGAAAGGGGAATGGAGGAATGGATAGTAGCAAATTATCACGTTCCGCTTCGTAAAACAGTTTAAGTGTTAAGCAGTCACTTGAGATTCGCTTAACTTCGGCCTCCTGTTGAAGGACCCAGAGAAACATAAGCAGCCAACTAAACAAAAATAATAAATGTATCAGTAGTTATACTACTATTATTATAGAATTAATCAGTAGCTACATTAATTTTATTATTCAACGAATGAGTGACTACATTAATGTTATTATTCAATTAATCAGTAACAATATTGGAATTATAATTAAATTAATCAGTAATTATATTTCTTACATCAACGAACGAAGCACGTCAGGTTTTCATGGACAGGGATCTTTGGCACTCTGTGCTCTTTGCCTATCTCGTTAGGGACCTGGCGTGGCGGTTATTTATTTATTTATTTATATTTCTTACAGCTACAGACACTAAGGAAACGTTGTGTACTTTTCGCTCTCTAGTAATGTCGAGACAAGTGGAGTTTTGCGCTAACAACTTCTACAAGCTCGACTACCCTCTACTGCTCTCCATGGCATCTGTTGTCGTCACCTATACCATTATTCTACTGCAGAGTGTGAAATAATTTGGCTTTACAACTACCTCAATCTGCTTTTTTAATTGGCTGTACCATTTTTAACGACAATTAATGTGATAACAAATTTCAAAATTAACTTTGTTTCTTTTTAACTTTGTATAAAACACAAAAAAATACTTAAATATTATTAATAAATTGTTTAAAGTAATCATCTGAAAATATTCTGAACGCATTTGTTCAAATGTTGTATGCATTTAATAATTCTTTACATAAGCAGTGATGATGTAGGGGCTTAGATTACAACTTCCCATAGGAGAGTTCTGAGGCTGAAAAAAGGGATACCCACTTCTGACTTACAAACAATCATTTGTAAAGATGAAACATCACTTATATCATTGGTGAATACATGTTCGGGAAACCGTACACAATTTAGGTTTTACTATCGCCTTCTCCAAAACGTGTGTACTCTGCCATCCCGCAGATAGCCGAAGTGGCTGATTGAAGAAGAACAAGAACCTTAACTCTTTTCAGTCTGAGAGAAGGTTTGAGTCAACTAGTGGAACAAGTGTTATTGATTATTATGATCTGTGTAATTATATCTAAAAAAAATCTATAAATGTAAAACTAACAGTTTGGTATATACTATGCGGCGTGTTATGTAGTATAATGTATCTTTATTTAGTAATATAATTAAATTAAATACAATTTGATGGAATCTAATCGAACTTTAAATATCGTGTCCTAGTTCGTTTAAAAGGACAAACAATTTTTTATTACAAATTATCACTGGAACAAGCTACTTCTGCAACTGGAGGAGGCCTGGAACATTCTCCACCACGCTGCTCCAAGAGGAAAGTCATGAAAATATGGGTTAGTGGTCAACCGGTTCGTCGGTTTGTTTTTAAGCCTCCTTGAGCTCTTCGACGAGGCTTAACGATAATAGTTGGATACGCATTTTAACGTTCCATCCGAAGCGTGGAAGCTGTCGTCAAAATTTGCTTTTAGCGATACCCGTGCAAATACCGGCTGACATAGTTTAATATTTTCAGAACGCTTGTAATCTGTAACGCGTCAGGGCTACGACCACTACATCGTAATATTAATATCGTGGTATTAAATTGTTCATAAAAATACCACAAGGTTTGCTTTATTTGTTATCTCAAAAATCCATTTGACATTTTAGTAAACACGATACGACCACGATACAATATCATCACATATGAAGCCTAGTGCTGCACTAATGCATTTTTAATTATCGTTATAGTGTGTTAGGAGACAATGTAGTCTGAGTTATCAATAATCATGAATGGTACGGCATCAGCCGTCTCGTGTGTATTTCGGAGCTGAGGTGGAAAATACATTTCTAATAGGTAAGCGCATTTGAACTTAAAAGTAAAATAATAGTAATGTCTATTATGGTGCAGCATCTTAATAATTTGCCCACCATGTGGCAAATGAAGGAAAATTATGTAAAAAATATTAAATACTAATAATTAATGCATGGACATTGGCTGTCCCGTTCTTACAGTTCTAATCGAAGTCAGTCACAGATGTCCGCGGGTGGAAATGATAATCCGTGACAGAACCCTGTCATTTACACATTTGATATTAAATTCATCCATGTATTGTTAGTAACAATTTTCTTCAAAAGCAGAGCATCGGTGTAAATATGAGAAAGGGGATATTCCGATGGTTCGGGCATTTAGAGAGAATGGTTGATGAAAGAATGACAAAGAAGATATATAACGCGAGTGTTGATTGAACGTAGGTGTCGTGGGAGGCCAAGACTCTCTTATCTCGACCAAATAGGTCGGGCACTGGCTGATAGGGGAGTCAAGAGCCTCTGAAATCGGCATGTGTACATGAACAGACTGATGAATGTAAACGAAGCACGTCTGGTTTGCAAGGACAGGGATGTTTGGCACTTAGTGCTCTCTGCCTACCCCGATAGGGACCAGGCGTCACGGTTATTTATTTATTTAACAATTTTCTTATTCACTATATTAGTATCAATATTGAGGAAACTATACAGCACTAAGTAAAAATAATATACTAGAAATTAGTTGTTCTGATATATTTGTATCCAATTAATAATAGCTAACTATACTTGGAACATAATCCAGACTGTAGCAGTATAAGCCTTATCAAGCAATTGTAGCGCGTTCGAATCAAATTAATTTCAATATTTATTTTCAATTCAATCCTTCTCTGAATAGAATAATTAGGAATTATAACACCATTTATAATTGGAGCGTAGAAGTCGTCTGATGACAGGTGTTTCTTCAATAGTACAAATACTAATAATTACTAATAGCAATCACATTAACATTACTAAACGGATTAATGCTGCTGACAGCCTCATTCCTACTGTCCCGTCTCGCTGGTATACTCCCAACGGCCACCACTAAAACGGGCACCAGTGGTGGCCGTTGGATCAGTGCATTATTTGTTGTCCCAACGGCCATCAGTGGCGGACGTTGGAACATTCCAAATAAGTCGTTAGGATTAATATCATTTATTGTGTCAACTGCCCCTGCCATTGGAGGTATTTACAGTCAGATCGATCGAACAGTTCCATTTGAGTTTCTTGTATGATTTTTTCATTGATGACTGCTTTTTTGGCTTTTCGAGCTATTACTCGCCCTCCTCTCCCTATTCACATATTGACATATTATGTATGTATGTATAATAGTTTATCTGGCCTCTGATTACCATAACACATCCAAAGTCTAAGTTCCTACTTTTACTGAGATGAGACTGATGGCCGTGTGTGGAATTGTCCCAGCATATTAATGTTTTTCATTGATACTATTCCGATAAGAATTTAATGAAATCGTTGGTTACACGTAAATTAGGACATCCTGTTGGCCACTGGCGGGAGAACAACATTGGAGCGGCACAAAAACAAACAACCAACGCCAAAATAAAACAAATTAACGACCGAATATACCCAATTGAGTCGGAAAATAGAATGAAGCTCCGTCCTATGTCTGTTCTGAACAAAGAATATCTAACTGACAATAATTTTGTAATATTACTTTTATTTAACGTACTGAAATTCAATTTTAGAAAGTATCTACTACGCTTTCCATCAGACCGTATACATGACAAAAGCTTTCTTATCATAATAATAAGCAATGAAGCAAAATTTATTTCATTATTAATAATGCGAATCAAAACCTCTAGTCTACACGAGTTCGACAACATAATTATGTATTTCGCTTTAATGTAAAATCACTTTTAGCTGTCAAAAATTAAAATAATATAACGTCTATAAAGTTACACTAAAATATAATATTTGTTACTAGCTTAACGTCTTATTGCTATGAGTAACAATAACAATACTGAAATATGGAGTAAACTACAATAATAACTAGCAGATAAAATAAGTATATATTATTCGGATCAGCCTATTGTCACAACATACTCCTGAAGACATTGAATTACTATACCGATTAAAGACTATTGTGTTTTAGAGGATGTTACAAGAAATTTATATTGTCAAAAATATAGGAGCATAAATTATGTCGCTTAGAACGTTCTGATATTCAATAGGCTCGGTTGGATTTTAAAACGTGAAAGCTAACCCAGTGCTTGTATAGGGCACCGGGAATACCGATATCGCCTCGAGTGATCTAGACATCTCTTTGGTTTATTGACACGGGCTATTATCGTTAAAAACCCTAATGAAAATTGCTAAATTATATTCCTTATTTCACTGCTTCACTGGTACATTTGTCGTTTGAAAAATGAACTACTCTACACCCTATATCTGGTTTGATTCAGATAGTTGATCATCATCTTCAGCCGTTCCACTGCTAGACGCCGGTGCGGATTGGCAGACTCTATAAGCCTTAGAGAGAATTATCAACAACATATGGTGTATAGGTTTACTCACCATGTATTCCTTCACCGTAAGTTAAGTAATATTTAAAGTGAAACATATATACATAACTTATTAATGAAAGAGTTGCGTGCTAGGGTTTGAACTCAGGACTCCCGAAGTAGAAGGATGAATTCTAAGCCACCAAGGCACTGCTTCTATTCGTTGGAAGCGCTGAACTATGTTATGTCTATGAATAATCTTTTGATAATTTGCATGTATATCTGTCGTTCAAAGTATGGTTAGGTAGCTGTATGATAAAATAATCAAGGTCATTTTGACGATTTCAATACATTTGTTCAAGTAGTTGATAATTTAAAGCTCAGTTCATATCAATGCTCTGTTATATCATGTCCATTGTTAATGACCTTAAAATGTTGTATGCTGTTTCTAACTTTCAACCTATCTGTTGCAGTTGTAAAATGAATCGACGTATGTATATAATGTCATTAGAAATACTTCGTCCTAAGACGAACAAAATGACAATCGAATGAATTTGTATTTTGCGTATTGTTTTCCATTGTATTGCGCTATTCGTATGTACATCGCGTATACATACATATGTATGTATATGCGATGCATACGCCTTTATTATCAGAATATCGGAAGCATTTAAAATTCAACAAAATTCCATTCAAGCTCATACTATGTATGCTGTGCGCAGAAAACAAAACATGTTTATTTTATGTCCACCAATAAAATAAACAAAGGTACCGCCATTGTTCAATGGGAATTGTTCCGAAAATCATTCTGAATATTGTTCCGCAAACTCCCAATGACCCCGGACCGACACCGCTACCATATTATTTGCACTCCGATAGCCGAGTTTTAGAGCTTTTTAATTACAATAACCGCATTGCCTATAAATATATTATTATATTGAGTTTCACAATCAATGACAATTTAATAATCAATGTTATTTATTATAGCCATAAAGTTTATGTATTTAAAAGAAATAAATGAAGGGTACCTTAAAGTTATATTTGATTGAGTATTCTTTATAATAATAATCGAAAATAAAAACAATTTCTTTAAGCTTTAATAAACATAAAATATTAGGATATTATCGTACAATATGTATATAAAAGTTAAAAGGAACTAAAAAGTTAATTATAAAAAAGAATAAAAAGTTTATTGGCGTTACAAAAAGTCCAAATATAAAAACGAAAAGTTAACAAAATTCAAGCCGACCGACCGTGGAACTTATACGCCGGAAAATACATTCAAACGCTGATGGCATGGAATTAGGTTTAAAATAAAGCGAAAACAAACATTATTGATATATGTTTCATTTATTTTTACATTTGTAGACTTTAAAAAACGACCCATAAAAAGTTGTGTACTCAAAATATAATACTTTTATATATCCAAATTTAAATTTAAATTTTATTTAAGACAAACTTTAAAGTCGTAATTACACTTTCATAATGAGAAGCTTTAAGGTCATAGTCAGCCACGCTAGCCTGGTGCGCGTTGACGGACAACTCTTACATCAATTTTACAAAATTGTAAACCGTTTACCGCTGCTGGGTGAAACGTGCAAGTAACAACATTTAAACGATTCCACGATTCCACTTGCAAGATCCACCATAAATTGTTCAGACACTTTATTGTGACGTTCAAATTGTACCGAAAATTTGCAGCGACAGCTGACCGCTGAAATTATTCGGACCCGCGTTCAGGTCGACTCGCTTTAATTCGATGCGGTCTGGGATGCCCGCATGTCAATGTATTATACTGCTATTTTGTATATATTGACAATATAAGAACATATAGAGAGATATATCTTAATTAATAAACACAGCCTCACACACAAATATAGAGATATATATCTTAATTAATAAACACAGCCACACAGCCAAACTCAGCCTCAGTTTTACGAACAGTCAATTACAGTTTTACACATTTTAAGCGATAATTACAGGCTTACAAAGTTATTACAGTTTTACGATCAGCATTAAGTAAAAGACTTTAAACATAAAATAACACAAATTTAACTAATAAGGAGTTATTCCTTTATTTTATTTGGTCATGTAAACTCGAGTACTGAGACTCCAGAGTATGTGGACTTTAGTAAGTAGTTTGTATCCAAACTGGCACCTTAATTTTTTCCAGAATGTTCTCTATTTTGTGTAAAGTCTGTCAGAATGCGCGTGGTCAGCGTGGCAGATTATGACCTTAGCCTTTCTCATACTGAAAAAAGCCGCGTGTCCAACATTGGAACTATAAAAAGATTGACGATCATCATTACGATAACTTTTCTAACAATTTTATTAATTCCTCAAAATTTTAATGAATATAGAAAAAAAATCAAATTTTCAACACCGAAAATGTTTTACAATACATAACATTTTTTAATATTACGCATGGATAATCAAACATATCCTCATACATCCCGCCCAAGGTAAAACAATGTAACAAAATACAGCTAATAGCGGCACAATGTTCTGCGCTTCGCCAAAATTCATTCCACTGACATTTGAAATGTTTCGGAATTTCGGTGACGTGGAAACTATTCCGAAAATTCCCCACGACATTTCACCGCTCAATTTTATTCACTCGCATGAAACGTTCATTTTATTACATATTGCTTAAGTAATATTTGATGTGACAGTAATTTTATAAGTATGAGTAGCTTTTGTAAAGGACAATAGTAAAGACAACTAAGTATTACTATCATACTTATATTATAAAGCTGAAGAGTTTGTTTAGTTAAACGCGCTAAGCTCAGGAACTACTAGTTCAAATTGAAAAAAAAAAATTGAGTCGAATAGTCCATTAACTGAGGAAGGCTATAGGCTATACAACATCACAACAATGATAAATGATAAATGCGATATAAGCCAGCCGCTGAAGCGCGTGCATCTGCATCTTTTTCTCCTAGAATTCCCGCGGGGTCGGTATTTACGCGGGAAAAACTTCGTGACACACTGATTTCCACGCGGCGGAAGCGGTGGGCACGGCTAGCTATTAATATATATAAAGAAAGCAAGGGTAGGCTTAGGCTTAGCCTACCTCATCGGAGATCTGGCACCTTTGACATGACTAAATTATAATATTAACTATCACGTGACGTAACGACGAATAAAAAAACATCGCACACAAACTTTAAACACACTTTAACGTTTTCTAAAGCGTGTGAAGTATTTCAGTCGACTGCTGATCAGAGTTCAACATCCAACAAAGCAACGAAAAGTTTGTTCCTGTTGATGATATACATTATTTTATTTTAAAGAGACATCAGATAGACATACAGGCGATTTAATATCTATAATCACTGCAGAATTACAGATCCGTTTCCAATCACAATATAGAGCGTATGAAAAAAGAAAAAAACAGCAATGTATCTAAAAGAAAATGACAAAGCGCCGTTAGCGTTACAAATGTGGCAGCGAAATTACCGCGGCTTCACCGTCACGGTGGGGCCGTTCCGGTATTACCGAAGTTTAATATTGTTTCGACAGTGGCACACACTACGACTGTTAACTCCACAACGTTTGCGGTGACAACGTGACACGTCTAAGAACTATGTAGTTCTATAGAATACAAAGAATAGTTGTTCATATTTTATATTATCAATCTGTTTATGCATTCTACATTTTTAAACGTTTGATTTTCTTTGTTTGTTATCTCTTAATTATTTTAATTTGCCTCGTTTTCAATGCTTCTAATTTTGTCATCGACATAAAGGGTGTCCAGTACAAATCGCTTTACACGATAATTTCGCTGTTTATAATTTTTCCATTTTTTATACCGCATTTTTTTATCAGTTTCTGTAGTATGATAAAGGGCAAAAAGTGTTAAGAACTGACGTATACCGTATTAAAACTGTAATAGCAATAAATCCAACCAAGTTTTGACATTTAGGTTTAAAGACAGGTAGTGTTTCACAGGGTAGGTTATTCCCTCGGATTATGCAGTTAAATAACAATAACTTTTAGGAAAGCCCTAGGCTTTATAGTGACGTGGGCACTAACTTTAAGACCCACTAATCCTCTTTGAAATAGCACGGTAGAATGTACTACAAATATCTTAGTGACGGATAAAGTTAAATAGGTCACAATTAATCATTTCCGGGTATCTTAAGATACATAATGTTTTAATGATATTTTAAATTAATCGAAATGTATTTAACAATGTAATTTTCCAAATTCCGCAAAAGCAACATTGCATACAACGTTTCCGAAGTTCATAATTGTTCCGACAATTGAAGCTCGTATGGGTGCTAACTTTATAACGTTTGCCGCTTAAACAAAACGTGACATCGCTGAACAGCAGCCGACATGTAACGGATGTCACGTTTAGTTTGTAATGTTTCATATGGGTTCGGAAATTCGGTAATCTATATATACTGACAACATGACAAGCCTTTCACAAAGTGAATGTACACAAAACCGGTTGTTATGACAATGCAAAACAAAGACGAAACCTAATTCCCTTTGTTTTTTGCTTCATTGATCATAGGCCACGTTAACGTCATTATTTACGAACATGATTTTCATAACATCATAATGATATTCTGATTATGTCACACGGTTTTCTCTTAACATTATCAGTTGCTCATGCTAATGAAAGCTTCTACCAATCAAGTTAACATTACAAATTTTCGCCTCGATGATTTTGAATTAATGGAAATTAGCGTACAAAGTCCAAATTAGCATTACGTGACAGAGACATGCAAAACATGCTATGTATGCGTAATACAGACAGCTTCTTGTTTGGCTATTGTCTCTAGTACGTTTTAATGCGTAGTAAAATAACAGAGTTCTTAATTTCTGTTTAATATATGAAAATTGTCGTCTAGCATTGTTTTCCTAATATTCATTTCACAAAATAGGTGTGCAAAAACACTTTCAATGTCTTTGTCTTTCTAAGTTATAACCCACCTTAAAAAATTATGACGTAACTTCGTAACATTGCACGCTGCAGAAAATTTTTAATCAGAAAAACCATAGGCGCCAAAACGATTCCCTGTGGAACTCCGCCACAAAAATCGCTTTATCCTTTTATAGCAAACCAGGGATTGCAAATGAATTAAGAAGATAAACTTTACTGAAAAAGAAAAAACATCTTTCATATCGAATGACCCCGCACGGCTTTCATGGAACAAAAATAAAGATATAGGGTGGAATTACATCAATCCAATTTAAGGAACGGCTCACATTACGCACATTTCCAGATCCAGAAATTATTGCTTGGTGCAAGTTATGCGATGTCGCTTAATATTTTAATTAAGTATTGAAAAACTAAAAAATTGTCGATCTCTTAACACATTTTAGTTACTTTAAGAATTTGTGCAAAATTGTGTTTTTATTTGTTATTTATTTTTTCGATTGTTCGGTTATTCTATTTTAAAGGAACAGTGAAGTAAAATGATATTTTTTTTTTACTTTACTGTATCTACGCAACTACAAACTTGGGAAATTCGTATAATATTAAAATACATGTAATTACATAGAACACATCGATCGTCAATAATAAGAATGTCAAAAGAATGATAAATACGCATACTCGGTTTGAAATTATTGTATTTCGTTCTGGAATAAGCTTTTGGTACGAACTTCGTGCACAACGGAGAATAGTAATGACAACGTTGAATTGAAAGGGATAGTTCATGTAGACTCAAACTACGACGCAGCTAACGCAGCCTTATCAGTATTGAAATTCTCAACGGACCTCAACAAACGGATACTTCAGTAACTGACCGGTACTTACCGAGAGACGGCAATCCAATCCTGTATCACGTAGCTGTGTTGATATAGACACGATTTTTATTATTATACAACTCGTAAGTGTTCCCTATTTGGCTTTCACAAAAATATGAAGAAGCTTTCTGTGACCAAGTGTTCTTATTGCTGCAGGAAAACTTTCTAAGTGACAGTAATAAACGCTTTTGGAAAGTTTGTCGGTTTTTGTGCTCCGCCTTCAATAGTAGAGTTACCTTTAACTGCCCGTATACCAGCAAGAATGTTTTATATTTCTTTCACATTGTACTATATTTAAGAGGTGAAAACTTTATTTTTTAAAGTAAGCTGACCTATTCCTAAGTCATTCACTTCCATTCAAGTTACATTTACGGTAACTATATTGAATTATGTTTGGTGATTTTAATCTTATTGGTTAATTTATTAAATGTTAGACAATTTGTTACTCAGCTTTTTTAACATAATTCAAGCTATAAAACTTGCATAGCAAGTTTCCACCGCAATTTATGGACATTTGTAACACCTGAGGCTTCGTTGATGGGTCATCATTAAAGGAGAAATCTCAGGCGATGGGAAAGGAAGAAGAAAAAAGTTGAATACTAAACTTTTGTATAAATGAACGCTCTCTCATAACTTGTGCCAAAATCTATGGGAAGACATACAAAATAAAAATGAAATGTCGGACAGTAAAAAGTAAGATGTCGAGCGATTGTCCTCAGAAGACTGACGATGTACGACCGAACTGAAACGTTACATTAATACCTTTTTGCTCAACAACGCCCTTCGTTAGGCACTTGCTTCACTTTCCGCTAATGAAATTTCTGGCTTTAGCTGTATTCATTGTGTGAGTTAGTTTTACCTTGCCATTAGTTGACTGCTATACTAGTTGCAATAGTTATACATTAAGCTTGGTTAAAATCGAATGTATCCGTGATAAGTTATCACGAATCAGTTTCAACGACGTAAAATTTTAGTGATGAAATTGAACGGTAAAAAATCTATACTAATACCTCAGAGTTGATATTCGTTCAGGAAATTAACTTAAATTTGAATTGGCTTTACATTATTTTATATAAAAAAAAGTGTTAAAATAAATAAACACAATTTAGACAAAACTCTCAAAGATTTTTCATCATATTTAAAAAAAAACTTTCGCTATTTTAAGCAATTTTTAAGATCTTTTCTAGTTTTTGAAAACGCTTTAATCGTTTCCAGCAAACCTTCGGCGATACGACCGATGCAAAGTTTGGAAATAAATTGAAAATAAGGGAGGAGCGATGCGATGCGATTTTTATTGGACATTTTTAATGGAAAGCTTTCCTCTGTTTTGCATGTTTATTTGATAGCGATAGAAATTTAACTTAAATGTGCAATGTCGAGTGAGTGGGTCGACTGGGAGGTTTGTTTTGAATGGAAGGCGGAATTTGAATAAAAGAAGAACCAGACTGTCTCATAATATATAAGATAAGATAAATAAATTATAAAAATGAAGTAATAATATATAAAAGGCAAAATATGGAGTGATCTAATAATTGTGTACAATATTTAAATGTTCCCATATTTCTGCAAATAAACATCTTTGTCTTTGTCTTTGAAATATATACATACATACACATATACCATTAAGCCAGGTCCCTATCTGGTTAGGCAGAGAGCACCGAGCGCCAAGTATTTCTGTCCTTACAAACCTGATATGCTTCGTCTACACTCATCGCTCTCCATGCATACAATATTTCGGAGGCTCTTGACTTTATAATGAATTATAATAACTTAATTATTTTTATGAAAGTATGAAATTTTATGAAATATATATTATTATGTGTTAAAAAGATGGAGTGACTATTATGGAGATATGTATGATTACGTTCGCCATGCTGGCTCAGAGACCGAAAGCGTTTCTGTGCCGGCATGCGAAGGTATTTCAATGAAAGAGATTGAATGGGC
>DWQQ01000288.1:0-12435 GCA_018244775.1 Oxynetra roscius flavomaculata
ATATGTTATGTATACCTGTTAAACAATGATCGGATAACAAAGTTAAAATAAATAAATAACCGTCACGCCAGGTCCCTAGCGAGGTAGACAGAGAGCACAGAGTGCGAAACATCTCTGTCCTTACAAACGTGACGTGCTTCGTGTACATTCATCAGTCTCTTCATGCATACACGCCGGAATCGGAGGCTCTTGACTCCCCCATCAGCCAGTATCTGACCTGTTTGGTCGAGATAGGTGAGTCTCGGCCTCCCTCGGCCCCTACGTCCACCAACACTCGCATTGTATATCTATTTAAGTTAATGATCGGAATTCTACGGTCATTATAATTTCACAATATATCTTTAGCAAAAAAGATATAGCCACGACCTAGAATAACCACCCAAGTAGGACTACACTACAATATCACGTCACAGTTCTGCCTAAAATAACTATAAATTAAGATGAACGCTCGCGAATAAATTCATTTTATTTATAGTGAGACAGGCCACGGCTCGGACTGACAGATTGCGGTGGGGTGAACACATTTTGTAATTGTATATAGGTCCCTCGGAGGCCCCGAATTGACAATATAATAGAACCTCGAATACTATTTCGAAAAGACTACACAATTTTTTTTCGAAGTAAATTTTTTTTTTACAATTTTAATATTTCACTATATGTATGTACCGAGAGGGAAATGGAGAATATACGTATGTACTTGTGGCCAATATTTTTCACATTGTGTTTCTCTTGGTTGCTACTAAGCGGGTATTACAGGATTTATAGTAAGAAATTTTGTATGGAAAATAAAGTGAATTGACTCGAGTTAAACTGCGACAGGTATGTTAAGTACTAGCCGCCTTTGTGTTTTGTTCTGTTTCATTTGTACTGAAGATTGAAATTCAGACAACATTGCTGGCAACACTTAGCGTAGGCGCGAATGCTTCTGTTTTTTCGACGTTTTAAGTAAACTGAATAGTGATGGTTTTAATTCTAGTGGCTGGGATTTCTGCCTTGGAGCTTCTGGGCTTGGAGTTCAAATCCAAGTTTATATTTCTGATGTAATACAGGCCTTTTAATATTTAACATCATACGGTGTTATTTTACATCATACGGTGTTTCTGATGTAATACAGGCCTTTTAATATTTAACATCATACGGTGTAATTTTTTTTGCTTGATCAATTCGATTAATTCTAACGTTTGAAAAATTCCAGCTACATTTTAAGATTTTCTTTTCATTCATACTTAATTGTAATAAAAAAAATTAAAAAATGTCATGGGCAATAACGATTATATTGTTTTTGCGCTCGAAGTGCACCTTTCAATAATCGCACAAAAATGCAGCATTGGCAAAAGCGCATCTTACAAAAATGTGCATCGCTTGGCGACGGTCGCGTCATTTGTTTTCTGTTTTACAAAAAAAAAGGGGGACATCCATTGTCCATCAGACGCAATGAATAGTTATGCAAAGTTCGCTGAGGGCAGAGACAACGCAATGCGATGCGCTTACCCGCATTGTATTCGCGCGTATTGAACTGCCCGCCGTCGGATGAGCCGCGCGGTCTTGCTCGCGATACGTTTTCATTACACTCGTGTCGCTCAAAACACGGTACAATAGACTTTTTTTCATCCCTAAAATACTAACTTCTGACATGTTTAGCTATCCGTTTAAGCGTTACTAAGCGTGTTATCGCGAATGGGTGCACTAGGTCGGTTTCATTGGATGTATCTAGATCGTATTTATAGTATACATTTGTAATTAAAGTGCGCAATTGTTTTTGATTTGTACTTTGTATTAGACGAAGGCACAAGACACGTTTCATATTAGTGTTCAGTAGTCGCAAATCAATTGTAAAGGCTTTTTTAATGCAATCGCATATTGGACACCAGTGGTCTGCTTTTTGAGATTTTTGTAAAAAACGTATGAAAAATTATTGTCATCATCGATTACCCGTTCCTCTGTTAACAAGTTAGGGTTTTCGTGTGAATCACGGCGACCTGTCTGACCTTGATCAGTCCTTGATAATAATTGGTTATTAATAACATTAAACAGTATATTAACTGATGGAAAAATGTATGCAGAAATATTTTTTTCCTATATGAATATAGTATAAATCTAGCCTTAAAAGTATGCAGACATAATAAATTTTCATAGTAAACAAAATATCTTATCTAATGATATAAGAAGATATCACTAACAAAGTTATGAAAATATCGCTCCATGATCCTAAAATCTAGTGTCATGGAAACTTCATCTAAGGCGGCGTTCGGACAGTGCTAAGTATAATGTAGGAACTTCAGTGTGCCGGGAGCCTAAAATGGAACTGGTTCGGAAACATAGCGTCAAAGCAGCTCCTAGAACCCGTGCTGTATTATGCGTGGACAGCGATGTTGGACCACAGTGTCAAATGTTCTAGATACTGAACAGGCCCGACCATTTACTTGATATTATAGTTGAAACTACTCCGAATGCTTATGTGGTTTGATTTTATTGTTTTTTGTAATTATTGTTATGATAGTATTTTTAGGCTTTCGTATCTTTGTTTCTAAATGTTAATTAAATGCGATAAGCTTGTAAAAGTAATTTCGGTGCAATGTCACGAAAATCCATTTTCTTCTTTTTTTTTCATATAATTTACTAGAAGTTTAATGAAAATATGACGTGTGGTTTAATGCAAAAGTCAGAGACAATTCTATAAATATGCTACAACTAAGTTTGTAGAATAAAAATTATACCAATATAGGTCAACATCGAAACGTTCAATTTTCAAATATAGGTATATATAGATAGATGTGATCGAGTGCTACATTTCTACAATCGACCGATGTAGGTTGACCCCCGATCGATGGAGGAGTGAACCGGCCACCCTCTCCCAGCTGTCGCTGCCAGTTACGTCTTAAGTTCCACGGTGACGGGACGGTTTTTTGTTTTTGTAAATTGATACTGATACTTTTTTGATGCAGAATGAAATGTATGAACGCAAGAAATTCATATTTCATTGAACAGTGTAAGCAAAGGGCCATTGTACGACGTGATTCAGGAGAAATTATAACGTAAAGTAAAAGGCGATGATGCTCTAGTCGTAATTGCCAACTTTTTGGAGATCAGTTAAGAGGTGACGGAGAAAAGGTTATCGTTTTCATAACAAATATCGGGGTAACAAGGTCGTACTCGTCAACATGTTCTTCTTTGCTAACAAAAGCTACTGCAGCACCTGCTGAATTAATGACTAAATCAACAGTCGACCGACGAACATCGATCAACCAAACATCATTCGATTGTCGACCGACAGTTGATCCATCATCTATTGACCGTCAATTCGCTGCCGATCGACAGTCGAATGATGATTGATCGATCGATATTCGTCGGTCTGCCAAAGCTACCACCACACTCTTCGATCGATGTCAATTAATACCATCGTTCGGTTGGTGTGGTAACACCCTAACGAACAGATTCCAAATAATCGAATGTTTGTTGATTCCAACCGTCTTAGATTATTATATCATTGTTATAATCTATATCGTTTAGAACTTGTTTACTACGCTTAATGAAACAATTCTATATGCGAATTGTAATGCTCATTGACTCAGTATTCATTTAAAAATACACCGTGTATACTATGATACATTTGATATAATAAACTGATTCAAATATGCTGTAATCGTACAGGAAAATATCGTGACGAACCTATATATCTACATACCTTAGAGTTCTCCATAATGTTCTTCAAAGTGAGTGAAGTCTGCCATTCCGCTCTCTTCATACGCTCTCAGTCACCATGGTAGACTATGACTTTGATACTTCTCATACTGAGGTGATACTCTTGTCCAGGTGTGGAATGATAAAATTGTTGATGATGGCAACACATAGAAATACAAACATAAATATGAAGACCTGATACATATACGACTAGATGAAATAATCGTTTAAATATCTTCCCAGAACACGAAAACCAAAGTGTACATAGCAGACTAGTGTATTGTCATACGACAATCGGTCGACTACGTTCGTCACATTCTATTTTCAAATTTCCAATATGGAAGCCGGGACGCTTTTTGTTTTCGCTGTTCAGTGAAATATTCAAGTATTGTTCCTGCCTCCGTCGCGTCGCCGCGTCGGTTTGATTTAACGCGAGATAAATAGTGCATATTCCGCAATTCCGCGTAAACAATGCGGCGTAATATGGATCGACATGCACCCACTCGTGTTAAACATACCACGGAGCCATCCATCGCCCCACTGATAATACATCACGACCTACACTCGGCGACAGTGCTCGCTCCCCATAAATATGATACGTCATCTCTTGCAGGGGTGCGTTGAAAAGGCGATCTGTGATACCCCTTTATAATGCAATAAATAATGATATGTGGATGACATTCACTTACTTACGCAGCGTTAAAAGCGTTTAATGTTCACTTCTCATACGCTGATACTAGAGATGCGAGGAGGAATGACGCAGTTGTCGCTTCTTAAGCTGTGTCTTTCAATCTCTATATCTGCATATGTTCTTATATTATAGTTGAATAGTTCAGAATTAGAATTCTACGAAAGACACAATTTTTTTCAACTGAATTTACAAGGTTTTTAGTTCATGTTTTTGTTTTCCATCGCTTTGCATTTTAAAGTATTTTCATCACCCATCACAAGTGAAATCGTGGATCCACGCCTGTGTGTGGTACCCTTTACAATGCAATATATCACGATATGTGGACGACACATACTTACTAACAAAGCATTCAGTGCATTGCAATGTTCCCTTATCAGCACACGAGTGTAAGCTCAAATCATAAAAATATCTTAAGTGTTCACTTAACATATGTCAGTGGTGCGAACAGCGAGTTCAAGTGTGTTTCTAGATGTGTGTGTCTAGATGTGTATGTAGATACTTGCAAAAAAGGCGCGCGTATTGTTTTCTCAACGTGTTGTGCAATGTTTTATTCTGTTTAAAATTTTATCAACTTGAATATTTACACTGCAATAAAGCATACGGCTACTGTTTTAATTTATACGCCGACTACACTTCAGCTTTGATGTTTGAACCCAACAGATTGCGTCTACTTGAGCTGTAGCAATGTTCTATAAGAATAATGTATGGAAATTAATTTCTGTATATGTAGTCAATTCGGCGTGCTTTTGAATTGTTAGGCATGAATGTTTTTAATGTTTATAAATTGTAACAGAATTCACTTTAATCTACAAAATTAATTAACCTTCATCGATTAAAAATGGATTTTTGCGAAGTAATGCCCGGTAAGTATGCATTTTTCAAAGTAAATCGGCGAACATATGTTCATCATATATATCAAAAATTTCAAAACATCTGACCTGCTCCAAATTTGAAAGGATCGAACATGACGCCGCAATAAAGAAGGTGTTTTTTTAAAATCTCATAAATAACTTAATGATTTCCACGAATTCATTTTTCAATTCCACACTTGTGCATTTCAAAAGATTCTTTTCGTGTACAGTTCAATCTCACTGATAAATCAATGAGCTGACAGTGCGCCTCTGAGTCGGAGTGGAGTGAGTGAAATAAGGGTGCGTTATATACATCGGAGCGGCGCGGCGATAAATACTTGTACCGTAATCTCATTATTGCGTCACTGAGTTCCGAGTTTGGGATGGTGCTCCGATGTTCGTAGCGGCTGTTCGAACGTCTATTTGCAGGGAATCAATTAATTTTGTAGTACTCGAGCGAGTTCGCTTCGCTCGGCGTCTCTCGGTTTTCCTTTGGTTAGAATACGGTTTTTGCCACGGGAAAATATTAATTTCCATAATAGACAGGTGCGATATAACAATGCGCGTTACATGATATGATACATTTCGTCAGCACCCTTAGATAAGTGTCTGAAAATTTAATTAAACATCTACTACGTACTAATTACAACAACGTTGTTGTGTAGTGACATTTGTTATTTATGTTATATTACAACAACAACAACAACAACAACATCACGCCAGGTCCCGACCGGGGTAGGCAGAAAGCACCGAGTGCCAAGTGTGTTATATTACAAGGTGTTTTATAAATTTTGCTTAATACACGGACATTTGAGACTTGGTAAGTGGTAGTCGCCGCTTACAGACATTTGCTATACACGTGAAGGTGCCAATGATTTGCACTTACATGATACGGTGTTATTAGGGTTAACGAGAACGGTATACATACAGTTGCCAAAAATCGAACTACTTTCCAGACAAAGCACATTGACGGAATTAACGAAATCCTCAAAGGTGAACAGCGGCAACGACGTAACAAGATGGTGTTTCCCAAATAAGTTTTGCGACGATTCACAATGGATTTATATCGGGTATTGTCCGAAGCAAAATTACCTTTAGTATTAACTAATATTTTTTACCAGATCTTTAAAGTATCCGTCTATAATTTATTGTACGGCACGAATCCAGTTCCGAATCAAGCTGTTCACCGATTTCACTCTACATCTTCAAGAATCCACCACCGTGATGATAATGGACCATCGTGATGATAATTATTTAACTGAAAAAGGTCATTTGCAATAAACCAGAGAACAAAGACCGCGAGTATCGTGGGTAAAGCCCGTGTTGACTTACGCCCATCTAGATCAATAGAAATTAGACATAACACGTTAACAAGTTAACATCATTTTCCTTTTCGAGCTAACGCCGTAAAGATGATGCGATAAGGAGTGTAGGTTTTGTTAGGGGTCCACTAGAAAAACGTTAGTAGCCCGGCCATGTAGTATTACAGTTGTTTAGATTTTTCCGTAGTTTTTGCCGTGTGTCATTCGAGTTGCTTAATATAAGAGAGCGCGAGGTTAGTGGGTTGCGCGTGTTAGGTTACACTGTTTTTTTATTATATCTGCGGTTTTTAACTGTGCTAGAGCTCTGAAAGTAGCATTCGAGTTTTATTAATCGTATTCAGGAACGAACTGTTCTTCCTGTTTTTAAACGTAACGGTTTAAAGAACAACAAAGACAACGCCCGAGTTAAGAAATGTAGGTATTAATAGGAAGAGGGTGAGAGAATAAGTTGTGCTATTTAAAGTTCTGTAGACTGGTCCTTTCAAAACGAGAATTGTTAGAGACGCTCTCAAATTGAGGTGATTTGTATCGTCCAACAAATTACAACAATAACAACATACCATCACGCCACGCCCCTAACGGGGTGGGCAGAAAGCACCGAGTGACAAATATCTCGGGCCTTACAAACCGGACGTGCTTCGTGTTAAATTATTGACGAAAAATTATGCGAATTCGCCTAGGATTTTTTTTTTTTTGAAATAATGCAAATATTTTTTACGAAATCTTTTAAGCAAAACTGTTGTTTCGTTCAACAAAAACGTTGTTCAGGTGTTAGCGGTGTGATCGGCCGACCTCGGCACATTTCGGATAAACTTACCGAAGGATTTATGACTAGTGTGGCTCGTATATCCAGAACCGCGGGTGGCGTGACACAATTACTCTCTGACCGACTGCCTTACGGGACCGGCAGTGCCGTAATTATGTTAAGCCTGAGTTGTTGGGTGGTAGAATCGCAATGTATATTCATCCAGGATGCATCGTTCCTCAAATTCTTTTGCAATAACTGTTTCTTTTATATTCGTTTAAATTATCCTTAGTACTTTCTATGTGCATGTTTCATACGAATACATTTGAAGCTGATCGCGAATAGGATTAAAATTATTTTACATGCTGTAGGTTTTGTTTACATTTACTCAGAGGTCTGGAAAGTTTTTGCAGCATCAGCGATAGTTACGCTTAAACTTATTCATTATTTTCGTGTAAAGAATAATGCGCAGCGGTCAAAAGTGATCACTGCCACCCATGAAAGTTTACAAACCATTTCGAATAGTCCTGAATAATAACCATTGGTATCCTTCAGCTCGGTTGTGTAAGGTAATTTTTTTTATTATTTAGCAGTAACTGATATCTGATAACAGGAATGTAGTGAAAGAACTGTTAATATACATTATTCCGGCCAGTAGACAGTTCATATGGCTGTAGTAAATTTTAGTTTCTGTGTTATTCGTAAATAGTACATATTGTATAGTACAGAATGTAAATATTCTAAATTAATCCTTGGCTGTATATTAATATTATAGAGGGAAAAATACACGATTCTGGCGAAAAATGTAGCTGCTTCAATTTAATACCTTCTGACCTATTTTTTTCTATATAGATTTACCGTGTGATCTACTTCAATACAGATTGCCGTAACCGAGAGACTACCTGTAAGCTTTAATATTTTATCTCTGAGAGAACGCTAATAAGAAGGCTAATAATAATGTTCATGACGATAGTCTCCAACGCGATCGATAATTCAATCTTAGGATCGAAGCTTCTAGGCTACTTTCTCGTAATCAATTTGCCCGTAAAAGATGAACTCGGTAAGTACGCAACATATGTTATTATTTTTTGCCACTCATGTAGCCCGATGCACTGCAACCATTACATATTTCTACGTGCTACTGATTGTGGGAACTCATTCTGAATAATTTAACGATGTTCATACATATGTTTTAAATATTCACATCGTCATTTTTCATTGCGATATCATGCGGCAGTGAGTTACCAAATGTAGCACATAGTCTAATGTGTGTTCTTCACAACAGTCTTCTATGAAAATATAAAGAATTTATGTAAGTGAATATTATATGTGCACGTAATTATAACGTAATTATATCGCTGTTTCCCGCGCCAAAATAATTCATCGTAACGGTAACCCAAAAATAATATTGCATCTCGAACTTTTCAGCTTAACTTGTAACCGAATATCGAGTTGCCAAAAAAAAAAAAGAGATTCCCGTCAACTTCCCAATTCCGTCGCATTCAAATATGGCTCTTATGCTGTTGTAATAGAGCGGTACGTAAGAGCACTCGATTTTCAAGGTTGGCACAAGAATGCTCCTCCTACGTTTGCCGCCAAAAAAAGTTATTTGTCTCGTCCATTACCGGTAAACAATGAACCGTTAAGCATACAATGATGTCCTCCTTTTACATAACTGATACGCGGATAAACTGCATCGTATTTGTATAAGACTTCTTTCTTTTATTCCCTCCCTGGGATTGTGCTGACAAATAAGGTGGCTATAAATATGTTTGTGTTTTTTGCGTTTTCCTTTACACTATATAAATAATAAAATATCTTTTTGGCGCGTCGCGTTCCTTTCTATTCACTTTCCTTGCAATGCCGTTCCGTTTTACGTCAAAAACATTGGTCGGTGTATTAATTTCCCTTTCTACCATCCATTCGATAAAATACTTATATGGCTTTGGTCGCTTGATACAATTCACATATGTTATGATTTTTATTGCACTAGTTTATTCCACCTTTTTCTAAATGAATTAATCTTATTAATAAAAAAAAAGTCACTTATTAATCGTCCTTACTTCGAACTTCTTTTTTTGGAAACGGAAAAATTTTCATTCATCAATCTTAATAATCGCAGTGTCGTTCATCTTAATAATGAAGATTGTTTTGGCAGGATGCCACCCTCAACGTATACACTTAAACATGTTTCCAGACAACAACGAAGGGAGACTCGATTATCCGCTTGAATGGCAACACACACTGAAAATGTCATCAAAATATCTCGGATCGACAATGAAGGTCCGTTATTGACTCCGTGTCCTGATTAAGAATTAACTTGGTTATTATTTTAGATGATTTTCTTGTAAAATTAAAAATATAAAAAACAACATCTTGTCACATTAGCCTTAAAATTTTTCATCTTTAACGATATTACGTATAGGTAAGACGTTCGGAATATTCACATTTCAAATTTCAAACGGTCGCATGAATTGGAGCCATTTTTCATTTATGAAATCGGTTTGTAAAAACGAACCGGTGAAACTGTGTATAATCTGTGCGTTACATGTTTATCAAAAAATATTCGCTAACTCAGAAAGCCACGGAAAGGTCTTCGCAATGTTAATCTCTTCATTGCGCCGCGAAGCGCTAGAATTCCGTTTATTTACAGAATCATAAATTGCCTGCCGTCGTCAATAAATATTAATAATAATGTAATATTTTAATTGCGACTGGTGCTCGCTTTTCGGCAGAATTTCGCATTTCTACGAACTCGTTTGTAATTTGTTGTGGCTCGATGTGAATATGGTTGTTGCGAATGGATTTCTCAACCATTTATGAGGAAAACTGTTTTTACTTTAAACTTGCACTAAAAAGAGAGTATAAATTCGTAGTAATAAAAAAAAACCTCATATTACGAGGGAAAAAAAACAAAGTTTAGTTTAAATCTTTTTTGTATTATCCTTCCGATTGTACATTATACCTAATGCATATATATCAAACCAGCTTAACCAATATACCTACATTTTAATAATAGATTAGCGGCAGCTAAAACTAGAGGGAACGTGCCATGAACTATAATAGAAACAAATATAAAATGTAACCCTTTAGAAAAATATATTAAATAATTTTTATAAAAAAAATGAGCGTAGGCAACCCTAGGCAACGATTTCAGAAGAAGACAGATAGCCCACGGAAGTACTCGAATGGCGCTCGATGTAAGTATTTGCTCTCAAATTGATTTATATTGGTAAACCGGCTGCGCGGCGCCTCGGGCGGTTATGAAATGTTATGAAATGTTTTCAAACATGCTGATTGCTTTATACTTAATCATAAGAAGTAGTATCCGAATTAATTGGGCACCGTTCTTTAACTATTTTTTGATTGAAGTTCCTACTTTGAAATTGTTCGTCTGGTTTCTGGACGCATTGGACCGCATTAGGCGCAACGCAATCTGCAGTTTCACAGAGACATCGGAAGTTCTGATATTGCATAAAAAGTTGTATATATCTATGAACATTCATACTATTATGGGAGATTATTAGAGGCCTCCAAATTAGAGCATTATTTTCTTTATTGTTAAATATTTTAAATATCATTTTCATTTTGAACTCATGTTCCATGATCCAGTCCGTGGTTCGACTTAAAACGCCTCTGTAACATCTGTTTGCTGTTATTTACAGTTTCTGAGTCGTTGGGTTTTGATTTTAAAGAACGTGTTTGACAGTTACATATTAAGAGACAAAACCTTTAATAGCAGCTACGCATATAAAAGAAATATATGTAGAGTTTTAATTTTTATTTTCATACTAGATACTGCTGTCTATAGACTGCAGCGGTAGTTTAAGAGTACATCCCCGTTAGCTTCTTTTGTAATAGTCTTATAATAAAATAACAAATACGGTATTCATTCTTTGAAATTGCATTGAAAGATTTATGTTTGTTTTTCAAACGCTCGTTATTAATTTTTATTCATTTCCTATAATCCAAAAAAAAAATTCACGACATCCTTTTTCAGCCGACTTTTTGTCAGTTTACATTTCTAAAGTAATTAGTAAGTAAAGTTTCTAAGGTAACAGTATTAGTAACTTCTAATATAATATTAACTGGGCAAGCGATTTGCTCCTGCAGACGTTTCAAACCAAAATTGCAAAGGAAAAGGGTAACGAGTACCGCTTCATCGAAATCGGAAGGTCGAACGAGATTTTTATTCGCGAACGAATAAACATTTAATCGATTTATACTCTTACTTCATACAAATTGAAGATGCATACAGATACCATGTAGAGGGTAATAGGTTTTTAAATGCGTTTCGTCCACGGTGATACATCAGGGGATGTCCGTGCGCGAATAATATATTGCTGATTTTGAATAATTTTTATGTTTGCTGTGCGTGCTATAAACAAGATATAACTGTAATTAAAATGTTAGAATTTCGAATAAATCAACGAGTACGCATGTTTTGAATTTTGAATTAAGAACGCTGTGATATTTTTTTTAGTGACTCACTTGTTATTGTGCGACGTGACTTGTATGTTACGCCAAAGTTGAGTATTTTTGTCAGTATTATTGGCACGTTATAACAGGTTATTTTCTTTTACTGTTATTACCTTTTGGAAGTGTGGCTTTTTCAACTTTTGATAATGATTATGTATATTTTGATCCCCTGCCTGACTATCCCTGCGTTCTTCATGATACAGCTGTCTGCCCTATCGGAGATCAAACCGTTTCGCCTTTTAACCTTTTCGTATAGAAAATTGGGATAATAGTAATTTAGAAAATGGTTCATCTAGTGATATTTTTAATAATTGTAGACAATACTGTAATATATTTATTTGTTACTTGTTAATACGGATAAAACATTTGTCAATATAAAATATTAAATCGAACACAATCTCACGTTATCCAGAAATCAAGTGTCAATAATTTTATCCGCATGTTGACGACATGCGAAGGATCACGTTGATACTATAATTATAGCTCAAGTTTAATAGTACTGATTCATCAACTACTACAGAGAAAACATTAAGAATTTCACAGAACAACGAAGCTCAATTTGTTACTGATATTTTTTAATATACAATATCTGACAAAACAGATATACAATGCGAGTGTGGATGGACGTAGGGGCCGAGGGAGGCCGAGACTCACCTATCTCGACCA
>DWQQ01000289.1:0-12423 GCA_018244775.1 Oxynetra roscius flavomaculata
AATATATATATGGATAGGTTGTATCCAGGCGCAGTGTTGTAATAAGATCTTGCTGTCACAACAAATATGACGTCACATAGTTTCCAAATTATAAACACCACATTCAATACACTTCTAATCACTCGGGCGGCATATATAACACATTTGTAACTGTTTTTTTCTATTTCAGTTAATGTGGAATCCGTTGGAGCGATGACCCCCAATGTTATATTTGTCGAAGCCGTGAAAATACTCAGAGACAAATGCAAATCTCTATTGGACGAGTTAAACAACTTCAAATAAACCAAAACGCTATTAAAATGCATCTTATCATTTATGCATTTTTCATTTCAATAAATGTATAAACTTTTGCATTCTACCCACCCATCTTTTTGTTCAATAATTCTAAATAATACGATGCGATATTAGAAAAAATCAAAGATAAAAAATTTGATAATAAAATGAATATATTTTCTTAATTACAAACCATAGCTATTTAACATTACAGCGGAATAAAATTAAACCTTACAATGACATCATACCGAATTGCCGAATACTATTTATTTTACAAACGTCTATTTACAGTAATCTAAAATACTTACAACTATTACATTAGAAATACTTGCTAATTTCTAGTTTATGAATCTATTTTATATATAATAATTAAGGTACAAGAAAGGCTAAAGGAATAATACTGCCTTTATAGTAGAAGCACACTAATTGCATATTAGAAATCAACGAATTTTTCAAGTTTTCAACGCATGATCTTTTCATTGTATCAAATATTATTTATGTAATATATTACTTGGAACCGTCTTTATTATTATTACTTAGTGCCATTCACATCTCTCTATGCTGAAGCATTTAATCTAGGAAATAGATTACGTGATTTTTTTATTTTTTTATAAAATACCTTAACGAGCAATTAAAATGTATATGAGATAGAGACCAATGAAGATTTCGAAAAATTATCACCTACACCTACATTTACCTACAACAATCTCTGCTGGTAAGCCTTTGTTATTATAACAATCTGTGTTTCCGTTTGAAGGGTTCGATTGACAGTCCATGTGTATACTAGAGGCGACCATCTCAGTCCTCAAGAGTGGCAACAATTCTGTGACCGTCAAGTATAGGACAAATAGTCCTGTTCAAGGTCGATTGCAGATGTCTATGGGCAGCAACGGCCACTCGTGACTGCTGCATGCCCGTTAGCCATTCTATTCACATAAACATAGAACAAAAACAAGCTTGAATCGGACAATATATATTTTAAAGTATCCTAGTATATCAAGTAACTAGTTCCAATAGGTGACCTTTTATCATCAGGTGAGACACCAGCCGTCCTTTCACTGGTGGTTGGACATTAATGAGATGTAGTATATTGTCCGATACAGAAGTCTTTTTGTACTAATTATTGGTCAAATATTAACATCCATTGAATGATAAAAATGATCAATTTTATTTATAATGTTATGAAATATTAATGTTAGGCAAGTGCAATAAGTAATTTACATATAATCTGTGAATTTCTATAGATAATTTATCTGCATAATTTCTGTATTGCAGGTGCATCCTATTTCTATCTTCCATCAGTTGGCATAATTTTCTCTGAGACAAAAAAATTTTTTTTAAGACACTACAGCAGATTTTCAATGCCATCAGAAATATAAGAAACCATTTCTTTAGAGATCACACTTAGAAGATCAGCTGCATTTTCAACAGTAAACAGCAGAGCCTATATTGCTGTATTTTAATAATTCTATGCTAATTTTTTTAGTGGCAACACATCTGTAATATTCTTTAACATTCATTAATCATCATCTTTTCTATGTCCACAACTGGACATGGCCTACACTAATGTCCGCTACGCACCCTATCCTTGGCTTGCCGCTTCCAGCCTTGCACAGATCATCATCCCATCGAGCAGGATGTTATTACAGATTAATATTATTATGTCAGATTATACAGAAGTCCAATATTCCTTAAATGTATATCTGTTTTTATTTAATATGAATTTCATGATCCTCCATAGAACTTACTATTATTCGATATTGAACACAGATGACCATAGGCCATATTGACCACTTAACATCTGGCGGCAACCATTGCACTCGATCGTTATAAATGAGTGATTAAATTAATCATTATAAACTAACCATTACATAGAAACAATACAATATAATCATTATACAACTTTAAATAAAACTATAATATTTTATTCAAATTCTAATATCTATTATGCGATTGACAAAATAAAATTAAACAAATACCGATATATAACAATTAAACATCAAACATTTATAGACAAAACTATGGGAGAACAGATTTAACATACATACATTTCTCTACATGATCTGCTTTCATGAATATATTCAGATACCAGGTTACATAATGATCGCAAAGAAACATTCACTGTGTTTCTTGTTATATTAATCAAACGAGCTCATATACATTGTGTTACATGGAATACCTGATAAAGCTCCGTAAATATACAATATATGTCCAATAAATAGTTGTATATTATTGCTTTTGGATACTTTGACATTATTACCACAAACGTACAATGTCGAATTTGAATCTTACATCGCCGTTTTTAAAGTAAGCGGAACGATATATTTTTTTTTAATTATTCCCGATTGTAACATAGTGTTTGTAGAACTAATCGTTTAAAGGTCGAGTTGAGTGGTTGTTGGAGGTATCACAAAGACTGATATAGCATCCGCGACCCACTCGAGCTCTCCTCTGCCCTTTCAGCATATTAGCGGCATGTTCTATTCGCATCACGAGTCTATGCTGGTTTTCCAATCGTTCTAAGCATTTTTTACATATCGTTTTTGGCAATGGATCTGAACGTGATACCTGTGAACACAAAGATCGTACGGATTGGCGAAAACACCTGATACTCAAATGGTGCGCTATATTTACACGAAATAACAATGGAAAAATTAAGACTCACATTAATGGATAGATATCTATTGATTTTCTCGGATATACACAAACGTATGCCTTCTTCGCCATATATGTGGAGTACTACTCGATGCATTTCAGAGCACAATCGACATATAAATCCTGTTAGGACGCCTTTGTCCAAGCTCCCCATAGTGATTGCCTATAGTATTATAGCACAAAGTATCAGCAACATAAACGATCAATTTATCGAAAATAACAATATTATTATTACTTATTACCAGTATGGCAGCAGCTAGACAATAGTTGTTTAATTCGACTTTTTTGTCGTCTTGGAGTCAAGTCTTTTTAGCCATCTTGTTAAAAGTATTTTATTACTTTGCAATAATATGATGTTTTACAGTAATATGTTTAATTTCTGGTAAAAAAATGTAATTAAATAAATTGTATATTGTAATGAAATAAGTCAATTCAGAATAGAAAATGTTATGTTTTAATCATTAACTTGTTAAAATTAAATAATTATGTATTACAACTCATCAAAACATACACCATTGTTGTTCAATATACAATTTGATTCATGAAAATTTTGTAATTAATATGATTGTGAACTACGGTGTCCAATTGTAGAGGGTAGCAAAATTGAAAAGCCTACTGGTGGCACATGTATGGATCAAGCACTGGAGACCCTACAATATAAAAAAAACACATTTTTAATTAAAATAAACTCATTTTTATGTCTCTTTAAGTCTATAAACTCTACAGAAGGTTTGGATTTTTCTACCATCGATGTCTACACACGCAGATGAACAGAATAGCAGGTTTTAAAATTTTATTTAACCATTAGGTACACGCCTAATGAATGTTTAGGTTGTACGTTTGACTCCGCAATTAAATGCAAAATAGTGTTTAAATTAGTTTGTGTAGATAATCTAATTTTATAAAGTTCAAACAGTGACAATACTACGCGATAAGTCACGCAATTAAATATTGTAACGAAAGACACTATACTATTTAAAAAAGATAACTAATTGCTTTAGTATTTGCTAACTAAAATTGGCCTAGAGGACTAAAAACAAAAAAGTTTTAACTATCATACATGATTTATTTCATAATCGATTACAATAATAGAAAAACAATTAAAAAACAAGAATTTATTGCACAATTCCATTTGCTAACAACTTTTCAATTCTTGAAGCGTTCTTGTGAATAGAAACCTTGACTTCGGTGATTTTGTCATGTTTTTCTTCTATATCCGTATTCAATTGTTTGAGTTTTGTGTGAAAAGGTAACAAGGATTCCGCATTGGCACTAAAAATAATTGGATTAATGAATAAATTAATGAAATTATATATTTTATATTAAATGGCACACATACTAAATATCTAATAAAAAACATAGATGTAACCTAGCAACCATAAATAAATGATTTCTGTTTCACATTCCACTGGATGTAATTTCACGGTCGTTCATTACGGCTAACAAAACTTAACATGTCTAAATCTAAAGCTTTAAAAAGCTTTAAATATTAAAATATATTTACGTCTGTATATGTTTAAGCAATCAAAATTATGTTTAAAGTATTTGGAATCAACTGTAGTATAATTAAAACTTAACAATAAGTAAACGTAAGGAAATAGTTTATCAAGCAATCACAAAATATGTAATTAGCGAAAGACATTTAGATTCTGTAATACGAATTTGAGCAGTGTTTAATTGTGTAGAAAATTTTATCTACGCCAGTAACTAGTTCAGAGAAATTAAAAAACAAAGAAAACAAAATAGCGTTCAAACCGGCTAACAATAAATCCATGATGCATATGATAAAGTCAGTAGTATATAAAAAAACTATATAAAAAAATAACTTTTTTATATGAAGAAAGTGATAAACTAGTAAGCAGCTATCATGGGTGGTCGATATCATCCACAGCTATCGGCAACCTACTACGAATAAGAGCGATAGCGTCAATGGGTTTTAATTGATAATGACACTATTAGTTGGTGTGCACTAGCACTAGGCCTAGAGATAAATAGGAATGTCAGTAGCATTGTTCCTGTTGGTAAATGTTACTATGAGTGCAGCTAGTTTTTATCCTATTTGAGGTTGTTCACAGACGAGTTACCCCTGAGGACTGATATTGAGGAATCTAGTATACCGAATACATAATTTTTAAAATAACGAATGATTTAAAGTAGAAATAAGTGTCGCAAGTAATGATTATAGATTATTGAAATATTAGATGATTAACTTTAATACTATATAATGCCATCTGAAGAACATCGCAAGTGATATTATTTATGTACGTTATTTATGAAATTCAAATAACGTTTGCTACAATTTCCTCTTCTCCCTTCAAACCTACTTAATGTCAATTATTCCGGGCATAGTTAGGTTGAGATGGAACGTATAACAGTTAATAACCGATTGGAATTATGAAAGCCGTTCTCGGCAGCGGCCGCAAAGCGTTGGACAGTGCGTCTTTTCTCACTCTTACCTTTTCGAAAGTATCTCAATAGTGTATTTATTTACTTAACTATTTTGATGTGTTTTGTCCCCGACAAATGTCTCGAATTTGAAAGTCCAATCGGAAATTTTAAATAAAAGTTTTTAGCCGCAAAAGCAAATCGCAAATCACAATAATTAACATATTACCGGTTAACTATTATGATTGGGAAATGGAGGCAACTTAGCTATTGCCAACGCGGGAGACAGATACCGAGCAGCGCTGATCTTTAAACGCTCCTTATCTAGCTGTAATGTGGGTGCAGATAAATAATCGGAGCTCAATTCGTATCAGCCGCCATTTTGGTACGTTGATGTTTATGTCGATGAAAAACATCTCACAAATACTATTCGTTTAATTTATTAGTAACTAAACAATGTTCGTCTTTTGTTAAAAAGTGGCTCGTTTCAAATATTTTAGTCGCTCATAGTCAGCTAACCACTTAGTATTTTAGTAATCTGTAATCATTATACGAACCTTTAATCTAAATTTTCAGTATCTAATATATGTGCGAATCTATGTGTGCTGTAATTTTTATTTTCAGACACACTTTTAAATATGTATGCATATTTATGAGTATCACTCAATACTCAGAAACACGCACACATACTCAACTTTAAATGTGTGCGTGTTTATGACTATTACTACAAACAAATACCTACAACATTTTATGCTAATATGTTTGTATACTAACGTCTTTTGTTTTAATAACTCTTTAGACGTGTCCTCGTATAGTGTCGTCCATTGCTGTAATTCCTGACGCATCACTTCCACGTCCTCTTGAATATGGTCCAACAACTTACCCAACGGATTAGCTATCCGAGATAAAGCTTGAACGCTAAATCTCAATTGTTCCATTTCTTGGATAAAAATATCCGGTGTTCTTTGTGCACCAAACTGCCATTCCTTAAAAGAAAATCTGTTGTTTTGATTGAATGATATCATTGATATGATGCAAACGCATGATTTATTTATACAGCGTTGCTGCTAAATTTGAGATTGTCACGAAAATTTTAGTGTATACTGTATGCACATTTTACACACTATCAAGTTTTATATAAATATTATTATGAATTAAGTTGTTGTATACTATTTAACTTACAATTTCCGTTTTGCCAGATGTTTGCGAGTATTCCTTTTGAGAATCTAGAATCTGGTGGACTAAATGACTGTTTTGCGTACTAACGAACTCGGTCTGTTTTTGATTTTCCAGGCTTGTACCTAGCATTTCCGCTGTTTCATTTTCAATAATGATACTCGTATCTTCCTCCTAAAATAATTATCGTTAATTAATACATCTATATGACATTTATGTTAGCGCCCATCCACATCATGATACTTTCCTCTTCCTGTAATGCATTTTCACTAATAATATTCACTTTGCCCATAATAATATTGTCTGTATCGTTAATGATATCGTTTTTATCTCTAAGACGCGGTGCACCTGGTCTCGAGGACGACGGTCTTATTGGTGGAATAGTGTTTGTTGAATTACTTATATCGTTTTTATCAAAAGTATTCACAACTGGAGCTCGATTGTCATCTGTTTCCCCCTTGTTAGCTTCTACGGCACTAGTGTTTTCAGCATTATAAATTAAAGTCTCTCTGTCTTCGTCCTCCACTTTTTTTGTTACTTTATTACTATTATCGTTCGTTTTAACTTCGGCCTCTGTTTCGAGTTGTTTATATTTCAATGAACTTTCGGCAGACTTAGGTTTTTTAATACTATCATCGATTTCTATAGGCGCTTGTTCTATTGTAGCACTTTCCGCTTTGGATGTGCGTTCTTGTAAAGGTACATCTTGTATTAAATTTATATCTTCTTGTGAATTTACCTTTTGTTGTATGGTTTCGTCATTTGTTTTTAAATCAGAATCCAACGCTATCGTATCCTTACTATCTGACGATTTTTTTGATTTAATATCCTCAACTCCAATATTATCTGAACCTGTTTTGTTTAGGGGTATTACACTTTTAAGTTTAGTAGAATCGTGCTTTTGCGATAGAACCTCGTAGTCGGTTTTCTCAGTTGGTCTTTTATTAGACACTTTAGATACAGTTTTCTTAGGAGGAGATTCTTTCTTATTAATATTTGTTTCTTTTGTTTTAGACTTAACACTTTTCTCGGTTACTATTTTTTCGTTACTTTTAGATGTTAGCTTCTTTGAATCAATCGTATTTTTGACAGATTTGAATGAATCTTTGCTTTTCCTATCATTACTCAAAGGTATTTTTACACCTGCTTTATATTGTTTTACCGCTTCGTGTGATGAAAGATTCTTGTCTAATGCCAGAGCAAGACATTGCAATAGTTCATTAGTCTTCTCAGGCTCTTGTCCAGAAACTATTTTTGAAGATTTAACCGTTAGTGATTGACCTGTGGTTAGACCTATTAGACAGTAAAAGTTTTAATTATTAATTGTTTGAGAAATGAAGATAAAAAAGAAATATATATTATTTTTTAGAAGATGTTTGTTTGTAAATGTATACTTACTAACAACTGATATAACTTTGTTTAGAAACGAAATTTTGCTATCCCTGTCTTTTACATTGTCAGAAATAAGTTCATTTTCTTCAAATAATCCTTCGAAAAAACCTTTATTTTTTAGCACCTATAATATAATTAATATAACATCAATTTACATACTTTTGGAAGAAATTATAAAAACATATTGTTAGAAAAAGTCGTCCTTTATCAACGTTAATCAATACTTACTGATGTCACAATGTCATGCAAGAATCTGAAGGGCGGTTTTTTCAATAATTTTTCTGTTAGCGGTGGACGCTTTACATATTTTCCGAGAGATATTTGTGTAGCCTTTAAAACGTTTGGATCTAACTGGTCTCCCATTGTACATTATTTATTTAAAATTGCAAAGATATTTCAATCAAACGCTACCAACACAGCGGCACTAGCTGGCCTCACCGAGCTAGCCTCGCGGTTACATTCTCGGTTTTATATTAAATTTAGACGTATGTCGAATGATTGACACGTTGCTTGTTTACTAAAATATCTCCATAGCAACATATATTGATATCCCTGATAACTTTACATATCGGGACAGAAAATATACACATATATTTATTTATAACATAATCGCCTTTACAATTAAAAGTCGTTTAAAGCATATTTATATATATTTTTTAAAAGGTTCCTGTAAATTAAGGCATGCCGAGGTGAATAAATTATTTTATTTCATATGTTTTGGTAGCCTGTCAACAAATTTAATGTTATTATTCGGATATGTAGCATGTCACAATCCTTAAATTCAAAAAGTCAATAAAGTTGTGTAGTATATTTATTCTGTATTCAAATAATCAAGGTGTACAAATTTATATACTTAAAAATATACGAATATAGAAAAAAAGTATTTTTTCACTTTCTATTTTATTTAAGCAATGATTGGTAAACTGGCAACAAACTCTATGCTTAAAACCATAGAAGTCACGGCAGCACTGAATGCTTACAGTGTCAAAGTACGCCATATTGTTGTCGTAATCAAAATCAGCGCCTGGGTGAAAGTAATATCAAATCTTGTGTTCCCTTAGTTTTTCGATCATACATCTAAACAAGGAGCAATTATCAAATGCATAACATTATATTTTAGGATGCCGCTAAAACGAAGGAAAGTAGGTCGACCGCCTAAAGTTAAAGTCAACATCAAGGAAGAAGATACGACCAAATATGATTGTAAAATTTGCTCTAGACGTTTTGACACGAAACTCTCATTAGCACGACACGAAAAGCTTTGTGAAAACCGAAAAGCCTTGATGTTATCTACCGATAGAAAGGTATATTAACTGTGAATTTCTACTGATAATGATTGATGATCGCTGAAATATTGTTTCCCCAACGACATCACTAGCAGTAAATTTTACCTTGCATCTTTATAGGAGTTGGGTGGACTAGGCGCTCGATTGCTCGTCCACTTTTATCCGATACGACCTTTATTCACGCTAACCAAAAATCCACTTTCAGGCCAAATACAATTGTAGCAGTTGTAAAAAGAAATTCAGATTTAAACTGAGCTATGAGAAACACATGAAAAATGATCATGCCAAGGGTCCGGGCAGCGTGGCTTGCGACCAATGTCCAGTGCGTTGTCCGGACAAGAAAACTCTTATTGAACACATAGCCAATGTTCACGAAAGAACGATATACGAATGTGAACATTGTGACAAGAAATTTGTCAGACGCTCTCACGTTATGCGCCACATATCACAGATGGGCTGTGATGGGAAAGGTGTATCTACTTTTCCCTGCGAAGTGAGTTTCATATTATTTAATTTTAATTTTTTTTTATTTACCTTGACAAGCCAATAACCTACTTGAGGTCATAAGATCACCGTTCGTTGGACCGGCTTCGGCATCCGAGGAGTCTTTGCCTTGTTGGATTTGACGGAAAATTCTTTTTGTGCTTTTTTCGAAGAGTTCCTTTTTGACCCTAAGAACACCTCAGAACGAAGTACATTCCAAATTTTAATAAGTAATCTGATGTGTCTAGCAAATGTAAAATTAATATAATGCTTGGTTGGAATTATATTGCAAATATTACAATTACTTCTTTGTATGAAATTGGAATATATTATTGAGAGTCTCTACTGCAATTAAATACATAAATTTCTGAACAGACCTTATGATTGTGATTCTATTTACAGAAATAAAACTTAACATTTATTAAAAATATAAGATAAGTTTTTATTCGCAATATTAATTTTTATTTTAATCCCCATGCATCTTTTTATATTTTGTTAATTTAAATGCAGGATGAGGGCTTAATTTTAAGGTCCACTACTAGATTTATTGCGTTACTATATTTGAATTGTATTTTTATTTCAACAGATCTGCGATGCGACATTCACCAGAAAGGACAATCTCATGGTGCATCTGCGCATACAACACATTATGAAAAATGCCTTTATTTGTAAGCAGTGTCCCTATCATACACAGAGCTTCTCCAGACTAGTTATCCATTTCCAAAGACATCATTCGGGTAAGAGGAATTGTTTTATTTTTATATATTTTGTTAAGAATATCTTCTGTAAATCTTAAATACATACTTAAATAATAAATACTTAAATCATTAAAAAAAATTATATATTTATATATTTAAAAGTAAAAATTATATATATTTTTATATTTATAATTAGTTTATGTATATCCATTCATATTTTTATTATATTGTTTTCATTACTAATAACACCAAATTTAAGATTTGCTTCTACCATCTACCTACCATTCTCGGAGCTGCTGGAGAAAATTTATTATAGGAATCAGTAGCATTGTACAAAACTTTGTTTATATATGTTTTTCCCTTTGTTTTATTCACTGTGTGCTAATGATAATTAAGTAAATAAGAATATCTCGTTACAGATACCCCGCAACAGTTTATATGCGATCACTGCGGACAGGTCACAAAGTCGAGATCGGCCATGGCAAAGCATTTGGAAATACACGGGGAGAAAAAGTATGAATGCAGTGTGGTGAGTTAACAATAGATATTAGTATGTTATTATGTGTACTGACTGTTTATTATTTATTGTTTTTCAACTATGCACTATGGCAATCAATGAAATTACAGTTTTGCTTGCTTAAATTGCATAATCAAATTTGCAAGACCAAAGTATTGGATTCACTACGGAATGTTGGTTGTTGGTATGAAATAAATTAGTAAATTAATAAATAGTGTGTTGCACATAACTGAGAAGTGTGTGCGTGTCACTCACACTCTCACAGAGTCATGTGATTTGGCACTTGAGCCAAGTTTAAAAGACCGATATATCTGATAAATCTGACCGTAATGTGATATAATTAGTATATAAGTAAAATTTGTAAAATAGTTTGGGTAAATTAAGGAAACATCATAGTTTTTGTAGGGCAGGGCGTTATCATGGCTCATAAAGTTCTGGAAGAAAAAAAAATATTTATCTGTCGCTAATTCACACCTATTGAATAGTTCTCCGACTGGGTGGTACACCTGCAAGCCTATCTCATTTGTAATATATTAATGGGGTGTTATAGACAGTGCAATATATAATTAATTGATAAATTGATAAATAAAAATCCAAGAGTATTTAATGTTAATGTCTTGTTTCTCATTGCCACCCTCGGAGCTGTGTTTGGTAAGTGCCTTCAATAAATGTAATAGTATTATGATTTAGCACGTCTATAAAAATAAATATAGATTGGTTTCATAAACGAATAGATAGATAGATGGATAGATAGATTAATGGATACACAGATTAATTTATGGATGCTTTAATAGATGGATGGACTAATAGATGGAAATATTGATTATTTGATAGATAGATTAATATATTGATAGATTGATTAAAAATTACTGATTAGATTGTAAATGAAGGTGTATTTTGTGGTTGAGACCGGTTAATTTTGGATTGTGATAGACGCAGCGCAGCTGTCGTTCGCGGAGCGGTCATAAAGGGATTTTCTAGAGCGGATCTATCAAGAGCATTTATCCAACATGTATCAATATAATATATCGAAATAGATACATAGATTCACATTATGTTTAATGTTTAAAACCTAACAAATTGCTTAATGAATAATTTAAGTAGTATGTGGTTTTTTTTCATAGGTGCATATTTATATTTCTTGTTATGTGTACATTTGTGGGTGCTGTATGAAGAGTCGGTCAATAAAAAAATTTAATTAAATCGTGTAGTCCTTTGTCGTTTTGGATTAACTTGAATTGCCAATTAAGAGATCCCTAATGCTTATATGTCGGTTTGAAATAATGCAATGAACTATATACTATTATTCTTTACTATATCATATTTAGCATCACGGTTTTGTGATATGCAACAACAACAATAACATACCTTCACGCCAGGTCTCAACGGGGTAGGCAGAGAGCACCGAGTGCCAAATATTCCTGTCCTTACAAACTATTTATAAAAAGTCTTTATTACTATAAAGTCTTACTATCATCTATATATTAGCCGTCTCCAACTCGAGTGCAAAATAATAATGAAATATTAGGTATAGGTGTGTTTGTGTGTGTGTGCGCAG
>DWQQ01000290.1:0-12402 GCA_018244775.1 Oxynetra roscius flavomaculata
TTAATAAAGTTTTTTTAAAAGTAAATAAGCTTTTATCATTGCTCCATCATAACCATACAAAATAACGTACAAAATTGTGATGGCCTTCTATAATATTACACAAACTATAGAGATAATTTTACCTAATTCAAACATCAAATTTTACCTAATTTTAAACATCCCAAAAGCAATGTTTTACTGTTTAGATGCTCACCAAGTATTGATGATTGTCTAAGAATGTTCTTGCAGTTATTAAATATATTTGGAGCACACCATTACACCAAAAGATCTGATTTTCAACATTTGTCTGTAGTATCGATGTATGACACATATATACATAGTTGAATTTATATATTCTTCCATTCTTAATACGTGAATATAACGTAATAATATTTGCAATAATCTTCAACCTATATCTTTGTCTGTATAATTCGATAGCAACACCAGAATGGATAGAAAGAGGAAAAAAGTTATGTTATTTACAAAATACATTTCGGCTAGCCAAACTATCCTAGAGCAATTTAAATAGCAACTTATTATGGTATTGTATATTTTTATGCAGACACCTTATCAACAACCTGCAAGATAAACATCACAGTAGTTCTTTTCACCATTTCTGTTTAGCCCAAAGATAGACTGGCAGCGAACGCGTTTAGCATTAATACCACCTTTTATACTATTTAAGTCTTCGGTGTAAACAAAGTATAAATAAATTAAAAAATGAAGTCAACTTGTAGAAGGGTTAGAGGGACTGGAAAGCTTCAATGATAATATGGCCTTAGAATAAATTGGAGCACAAAAAAATTACTGTCCTTTAATTGTTTGGATAAATTGTAGAGATCTTATGAAAGTGTGATCGGGACACAGTATCTGAGTTTGTCTCTCTGGAATTTCTAATTATTAATGATACCCAAGAAACCTCTCATAAACATTTCTTTCTTTTGTCATATAAAACCAATCGTCCACCACTAATAGGCACCACCGTCAATCAATCAATTAACAGACTAATGCAAAATTATAACAATATCACTGTACCAGCAATGTCAACATTTTCACTATGGAAAAAAAATATGTTGTAAATACTTAACACTTAGTAAAATTTATAAATTCTGATTGAATTTCTAAATTAAATGTTGTACTGGCGGTGAAAAGTTCAGTATACTATGGCCTTCTCATTGGAGTAATCTATCTATTCTTGATGAATTTAATGTCAAGACATGATTTATCAGCCATCTGTTTCCAGGGAGCACTTCTTTTCCTTGGTCGCGCAGCCTATCTTGAATGTCAATCAGGAAAACCTTACACTAGCTGGGCTACGTAGAGGTAAAAGAGCACCAATCCGGTAAGTGGAACCACTTCTCGACGCCATTGGGATTAGAAAGCAAAAGGCAATCCACCTTGCATAAAATAGGAATGTATAAGCTCTGATCCATCATTCCACGTTTGATGGACCCTTAGCTGTGCGGTGGCGATGATGAAGACATGTTCATAACACGGTTGAGCCAGGTAATAAAGGTACTGATTATTGTGCCACACCCCTGCTGCTGCACTTGCTGCAATTGCACTAACAATAAATAGTTCTATTAAAAGAATGCATTTATATTATTTTTAAAAATGCTATTTGTTTCAATATTCTTCCACTTTTATACTTTTATATAATTGCACAAATTTCAGGAAAATTTTTTAGTATGTAAAAATACATACTGAATTATTAGCAATTTAAATAGTATGAAATTATAGTTAAGATCTTCTTGTCACCACTGACTAATTGAATAACAAATGTTATAATTATTTCACTTGCCTGAGGCTGCGTTGCTCCGTAGTCACTAGAGGTATCCGCGATTTCAAGTTTGGCTGTTGATGTCGGAGGACGGCTAACTTTGTCGAAACAGGCATCACAAACTCGCACCTATGAAAAGGTGTGTATAAATTGGACATAGTTCTTCTTAACAAATAGTTATAATTCTACTCTCGTAACAGCAACTATTGTTTATTACTAATCGCTTGCTCAACATTCCCGTTGTGACTTAATAAAATGAGTTCTAATATATTATGTCCACCTGGGTAAGTATTCTAAGTCACGATTATAAGTATTACTTCTTTCTTTGCACCAATTAAAAGCATAACTGAAAGAGGCCTGGAGCAAATTCCAAGGAGCAATTGCTCCAGTTATCACAATCTTGACCAGGACACTTGCAGGACTCACAATATTGTATAAATGTACATACTAAGTCAAGGACAACATTTACAATATAAAATTTATATAATTATATGGAAAGATACACACACGCACACGCACACGCACACGCGCACGCGCACACACACACACACACACACACACACACACACACACACACAATTTAAGTTAAATAATTATATCACAAATATTATAAATATCTCATATAAAATTATTGACGCAACTTCTAATACTTACCTCCTTTTCAATACCAAATTTCGGCAATGTGGATGTTTTAGAACTACATTGTTGACAGAACACTTGACCGCACGCACGGCAATGGTGACGACGCACCATCAATGTGAACGCTACGCGGCATCTGGGCCAAAGAGTATTTATTTTAGGTATATTTCAATATTATTTAAAGTATTTGATGATTATATATCTCAGTATATCAAAATTAAATCATCAAAATTGAGAGTTCAGTTTATTTCAATAAATTCCTATTGAACAACACAAGAGACATTGAATTATTATCTCCGTGTTATTAGAAGTACAAATATAAAAATAAAAAATTCTTAACAACAGCTATGCTATAATGAAAAAGAACATAATAAATAACATAAGAAAACACCAAAGTGGTACATTAATGACGACACCAACATTAATATGGGAATAACATATACATTATGAAAACAGATGCCGTTAAAATTTTTCAATATCAACTCACACTATTTTCTCAATATTATCAAGTTGATGACAAACAAACAAGTTGATAACAAACTTCGTAAAAAGAAAAGTCAGGGCTGTAGAAACCTCTACTATTGTGTTTGTTGGCGAAGGAACAAAACTTAATAACTAGGAATTTTTAGATTTTGTACATGAACATATTTAAGGGAGGCTTTAGGGGTCCTCCCTTAGTATAGGCAAAAAAATTATATTTGTATCCAACACAGGATATCTGTGCATATATATATATAGAAAATCAAATGTTTTATTGTATCTGTATGGCTTAGAATTTTCTGTGTAATGTTTAGGGTCTGAAGGTCCCTGAACCTCCATAACAATTCTATAGCTACGCCCATATTTTTCTATAACGATAGCATGTGATATGCTCTAGCTACTGTATTGCAATTTCAAATATGTGATCAATATCACACACAATTCATTTCAACTTAGCCCATGGAACTAGCAACACAGCTTTGACTAATTTTATACAAAGTTAAAAGGGTAACACACTAAAATAATACTTCTACAATTGCAATATAAATACTATAAACAAACCTGTGACAGACTTCTCCATCGGCCCATTCGGGTGCGGTGTCAGCAGAGAACATAGCGTCAGACTCTTTCAACGGTGGAAACTTATAACCTTCAGCCTTCAGAATATTCACTGTGTCCTATTAAACAATTTAATCAATATATATTCCTTAATATCCTAACAAAAAATTATATTAAAATTGCTACCATTGTATTAAGGGATTGATGCTGAAAGTTATACTTAAAATTCTTCTTGGCTATTACACTGAACACTACAACTAAACAATGAAGGTTTGAAATCTACTTACAAAATATCGATTCAGAAAATAGCAGGTAAAATTATTGTTTGGATCAAGGTAAACATGACTCATGCATTAAATGACACCTTGATAAAAACGCTAGTGATGCTGAAAACCGTATTTTTGCGTATAATTTGCTGAGCCGTATTATCTAACACATAAAAGAGATGTTTAAATATTAAAATAGATAAGATTTTTTTTTGACATGAGTGCCAATTTTCAACATGGTTTAATAGCAAAGTAACATTCATAATTTGCTATGGTAACTTAATAATTTGTTAACGGTAAATTACAAAAGCTGTCCAAAAATACTATATTTTATGCTGTATTTTAGTCAATCAGTTAATTAGCTTGAGATTTTATTACCACCGGGAATCGAACCTACAATCTCTGGTGTAGTGGCATCTTTATCGACTTTATGATGTTATCACGTTATCAGAAGTACTTTCACACAATTTTATGTTTCCATTTCATTTCTAGAAAACTGTTTTACAGACATTACAAATATACATACACATGCACTATTGGCCAGTAAAGATAACAGTAACGTGGAAGATTTCAAAACATATCAGGGCGTTGACTCGTCACGTCATTACATACATTAATATGTCGCCGTCCAGCTTATAGATTAGATTTAATTGAAACAACAACTCTCAATGTATTTATTTATACACGTGACACATCTACTGTGACTCGATTTACAGAATAAATAAATAAAGAGATATAATGACCTCTACTGTACTGCAAATTAACCACTGACACTCATGTCACAAATCGAATTCATAGAGGTGGCTACAGTTAATTGAATTAGGAGTGAAAATCAATACTTCCACAGTGTATACACGTACAAGTTTAATTTGCATATAACAACATACATAAATAATAAAGTAGACTTATTTTTTATTAAAGTACGAAATATGATGAACGATGGTCACATACTCATAGGCAATTAAAAAAAAAGACAAACTGGTACTCTATATTAGAATGATAATAAATGCAAACGAGTTGTTGTACTTAAAAAAAACCCGCGCTCTTTTGAACTTATCTAATTTGTTTAAATATTAATTTGATTTTTAAAAGGTTAAAATTTAGCACTCTCTTAAGTAGTTTGGTACAAAGTGTCCAATTGTAAAAGATTATCCTACTGGCATTTTTTAAATGTTTAATTTAATTAGTTTAATAGCAAGTGAAATAAATAGTGTACAATCTAGACTAGAGACTAGACTTTAAAGTGTCAGATGTGTAAACTTTAGCTCTGCCGCACTTAACACAACTTAAAAGGGCTTTATATTCCAAGTTATTGTACTAAGTGTGGATGCACTGGAATGAAGGATTAAAGCATTTTCATGGGCATCTTTTATCTTTTGTATATTATTGATCATTAGTGAATAAACTGTCATTATCTCAGTACAAACTACAAACAGTAATTTACTTAAGCTAATACATTGATAAATGTATATAATTAGCACTAGCTTTATGTATATATGTATATTTATAGTTAGCTTTCAAGTGATATCACTCAAAAATTGCCACTGATTTCTTTACATCATTCAAGAAATTACTATCCTGTGTTGTCCTTTTTAAATTGTAGTCAATAACTTCAGAGCATAAACCTTAACATCTCCTACCACTACTTTAGTTGCCTCTATTAGCAACATCTTTTTACATACCCACTTGCATAATGAATATAATAGGCTTGCAGGTCAATTGATAGGGTGTATATTTTCAAAGACACATGTTGTACTTTAAAAATTAAATTATGTAACTATCATATGTACTATAATTTTATTTAACTTTTCTTTCATAAATTTTATAGTTATTTAGTCCCGTATAAAATTATAATGTATAGTAGGTAGACTTCTAAGTAAATAAGTTACTTATCGTTATTTAAATGCAAAGTTGTGTTTTCAGTCAGATATGTATACAGTATGTTAGAGAGATGTTTTCTTTTTAATTTGTTAATAACCGCATGATCAACAACATATTTATTCCTCATATTTAAGTGAATGCTGTAATGCTATACATGCCTATAATTGGCCTACATATCAGCGCTCAACACATGTTATGGAAGTAGTGCTGTTGACGTGTTGTAAATAGATAAAATAAGGCAAATTAGCGTATATAACATTTTGTAATTGGAATAGCACTAATGAAAGTCAATTGGGAAAATAAAATGTTAGTGCATGCTTAACTGTTATTCTGGATGAAATTGTATAGTCCACTTATAAAATGTGATAAAACTGTATTAAAAAGATTTAGAAAAAACTGTAATGCTGCCAAACTCGTTATAGGTTGCCTGTACACTTCCAATATGCCATATAAGGACAGTGTAGCCATAGGTAAAAAATTATAACAATTAAAAATATATATCATTTTAACACAATCATAATAGTGACATTATAAAATGACTTAATTTTTAACTTTAAAAAACTCACCTGCACAGCTCGGTACTTGGGCGTGTTACGAAAAGCAAACGCCCAAGCCTGTATCAGCTCCAATATCTTAGTGCGCAAATTTTCGTGCTGAGTTGTCTTCACTAAGTCGCGTAGCATCTCACAGAACGCCTTGGATGCTACTTCGTCATGTATTCCAGAACCTAAAAGTATTACACAAACCCTATTTTTTTTTTATGAAACAAAGCATGATTGGTCACATAATAAAAAAACTACATATATTCAATTACCAAATATTAAATTTTTTACCAAAATATTAGAACAGAGTGACAATTTTAATTTATAGTAATAAATTGTTTAGGTGACTTAAATTAATATTATATCATGTCACTAAATACAATTCAATGATTTTCCTTTATTATAAGATGACTATGTAAATCAAAAGTATTTTGTGGAGCACATAACTCCGCTTAAATGGACACTAAACATGTATTGCCAATTGAGTTGCCCTATGTTTAACAACTAATGATAAGACTACAATTAAACCATCCTTAATATCAGTAAGGATTAGCAATCATTATGTAACGCCTTAGCTCAGAATAACTGCTTAATGTGCCCAATAATACAGAGTAACATTAGGAACAGTTTCATGAAAATATCTATGTAAATGTATATTGGTTTAAAAAAACAAAGAATTTTTATGTACGATGCTATCAAGTTATAACGATGAAGCTTCAGTACAATAAAATAAAGATGATTACAAAAATAATAGTATGTACAAGTACAATATTAGATTATAGTGTTTTTAGAACTTGACGATATACAGGTATTCAATATGTTTTAGTTAATATATAGTATACATACCACAGTTTTTAACAACACTTTCTAGGGTAAGCAAGGCAAACATAGCCTGGTGTGGATTATGAGAATATAACTTCTTCTTGACCGCCGCCACAGCATACTTTGGCCTGAAACGAACACCAAAATTCAAATAAACTTAATAATACCAAATTAATCAACAATTGCGAAAAATTATAAGAAGTATAACACAATACTAACGTGCAGTCATTTTGTCTTATTAAATCACAAATTTGAAGAATCGTCGGCCAATCGGGATCTAGACGCAAATTACTAGTCGCTTTATCTGGAACAATTGATATCACGATTAGTAAAGATAGGTACATTAAACGGCTCACCCTATATTAAATCTTCAATGAAGCGATAATTATTTTACTTTTGACACTGGCACACAATTTTCTACCGTAAGCAAGATCAAAACAAAAAAGAAAGTGATGCAAATTAGAATAATCATAGAATGGAATAATCGAAATAAGATGGTGCATTTACATCTAAAAGTTACAATGGTACTGCAGTAAACACACTTACCAAGTAATTTGTCAAAATTATTAGCTCGAAACATCTTTCACGGCGCTTAAATTGTATAATAATATTTTGTTTTAGAAAATCAACACACTGACGAATCTTTTTCAATGGACACAAAAATGACAGCTCATTTTTGTCAATTTCTTTTATTTTTGTTATTATTTTGGTAGCACTGACTGGACGTCATCGTTACTTTTTTCTATGGCTTACGTTGTCTTCGGTCTGTTATATAGAATTGATAATTTAAATATTAATATATATTTGTTTATCTATCTCACACTCGTAACTAGGCAAACTACAAGGTAACTCATATTAATGTAACTTTAAAATTTTTAATGCAAGATGTAGGACAGAATTATTTCTCTTTTTACCGATTATTTTCATTGAGCAAGAAGTTGGATATCTGTTTCAAACTTTACAACTGCGTTCTAAATCATAACTACTTTTTCCTTATTGAGCCTAAAATATTTTACTTTTACAAATTAAATAAAACTATAATGTGAAATTAAGATTTCTATTTTGTTTATTATATGAAAACTAACATACTAATATTAAAACAGTATGACTTCCGGTTTGAAGGTTATGGATTTGGGTTCACGTTCATAATAAAATCTACCATTTCATTCTCCACTAACGTTTCTATAGCCAATCTAATTTACATAGGACTGATAATAACTAATATTAACTGCTATCGTCCTGACTTATATTGAACCAATGAATACTAACACTCGTATTCCTGCAGTCCTGTCACCAATTATTACAAACTTTTTGTTCTATTAATAACTATAGTTAACTTATGACAAATTTTTACTTATTTGCTATTCTCTTTACTTAATGAAAAATCACATTTATCAAATATTTTTTCCTCGTCATAGGATTATTTTTAACCATATTATATCTTAGTGGTTACTTTATGTAAAGATAGAAACTTTTTATAAAAATTAACATCGGTAGTAATAAATAATGATCTGATAATTGATTTTAATCCTCTCATCCTACATAATTAAAGGCAAGTATTTTATGAATTGCAAAAATATGACAGAGTTCTTTGCTTGACTTTTTTCAAATCTTTCGACAGTATTAAATTCCTCAACCAAATCACAATGACTTAGGACTGCAGCATTATGACGTATTAAGTATACTCTAAATATTTTTCAATTTAAACCTTAGCCACCGAAGTAAAAAATTCAGAACCAAAATATATTTACTTACTAATATTCTTATAAAACCCGTATATATTCTATAGTTATAAAAACGTGATAAATAATTTTGAATTAATTAGTAATTAACAAAGTAGTCTAATGAAAATTTAATCCGCTTTAGTAATATTCTCTAATTTAGTAAAAAAAAATCGAAATATGTATTTCATTATAAAATATTATTGATGCTATGAAACCACAATGAACTTATGTTTAATCATATCTAAACTGCTATATCTGTTATCAACGTAAACTTTATCGTACCAAGAAACTCGCCCGATGACTTTACTCCCTTAGTAAGAATTTGCTACGATTCATACATATTTTTAATTCTTATTAATATTACTGGGTGTCTAAGATATATTATTATTAAGTTACGATGATCGTGATTGTAACATCGTTTATAAATTTACAATAAAAATAGACTAAAACAAGTGAATAAAATATGCGTAACAAGTCGATACAAATATTTTTCAAGGAACATTTGGAAGTGAATAATAGAAAACTGTTAAAATTGGATCAAGACTTACAATCGTGTAACATACAGTTAACTGCAGTGAAAATGAGACTGTCGGCTCTTGAATTTCAAATGAGGATTATGAGGACAATATACCATGATATTATGGAGCTCCGGAAAATTTTGTCATATCTCCATCCAAATATGAAAGCCAAGGCGTGTTAAATTGTATACTTCATTAACGCATCGGTGTACTTATATAAGAAAAGGTAATTTATTTCTTTCTAAACAATTTTTGTTGTCAAACTGTTTGCGATCTTAATAATACATTTGTAGTTTTCTTGTTATACAAAGGAGTGTATTGGTACAATATATCTCATCAAAATTCTTATAATCAATGACGAATCCCTACGATAAGAAATAGTATTGATGAATCGACGCCCCCGTTAAATGTCATAATTGGCAAAACTGGATTTTGCTTGCACATTTTGTCCCGTAGATTCAATGATTCCTTCAAATACTACTAGGATTTCTAAGTTGGATTTAAGTATATCGTTAGCCGACAGTTGTATAATGACATACAATGGACTATTTTCGTTAATCTCGTGTACGACATCAATAGGGTAAGCGAAAAAACTTCCGTTAGAATCATTCTCTTATTTTAATTCCATCTGGTCATAATCCAATATATCTTCTTCTACTTTATGAAACCTTTTTATTTTTTGACTTCGCTAATAATTTTTAACGCCTCACCTCCAGTGTCGAAAAGACTTATTTATAGACACACAAATTATGCCATTGCCGTCACAGATGATCATATTTTATTATGTTAGCGTAAGCTTTGCTGACAAATAATAAAATTATAAGCACTTATTGTGTTTGAAACTTCCGTATAACGTATGAACAAGTCAAAACGTAATACTATCCTTATCTTAGATCGCACTCACATTGAATTCATCATTATTTGAACACGAGACTACGCCGAGACAGGTTTTAAAGAACTAAACTTATCATTAGGTTTTTACTCGACAACTTCATACATATGTAATTTATAGTAGTCAAAATTGAAGTAGTAATATTAATATTAATAAATATATGTAATGTATTGTAAATTCAAGTATGCATGGAATGTTGATGTTTATATTGGATTAATCGTAGTTGTAAACGCTCATGGCCTCTCTGTTTTAATCCTCTCCTAGTTTCAAAATCGTACTCAAAAATGGTACGTGTATGGGTTGCAACAAGAAGTCCCACAACTAGATCTTGGGATCTAGGATGCAATAATTTAGTATAGTTTATGTATTCAGCGAGTAGCAATGAGGTCGGTAGTATTAAATCTTCATTGTGCACATGACATGTAGGCGGAAATCACAGCCAACTACTGTCTGGTGTACGAGTAGCTAGTCGTAATAAATTCGAACAAATGCTTGTGAGGAAATACTTTCTTCTTGTTTTCATTTGCTATTGGACATAACTAAAAAGAGTTCATCTTATTCTGCTTAAATCTTTCTCGGAAATGTTGTTGTATCAAAATGTTTATTTAAAATAAATGAAATTTTATGCCATTTGCCTGTCTATCTAAAAAACAAGTAGAATTTAACCCCTAAACTAGCTATATTTTGTTACTAAATTGAAGAATTACAGCAAATGAATTGCTTAAGGTACAGTACAGTGGCACTTTAACTTATTATGATAATCATAAAACATAGACACATTGGTTGCTATGAATTCTTAAATGTGCTAAAAAAAATTTAAAGAGCTTGATTAACATCGTTATGAATATTTTTTACCTATTCTAACCTAACCTGGAATTCTATGACTTATTTTATTAACCAAAATAAAGGATGTAACACAGTAGCTCGCCATAATTGTTATAGGAAGAATATAAATGTCAATTGAAAATTCTATGGCTACTGTCAATGATAATATAAAATCTAAAAAATTTTTTATTATTTGTTGCTTAAATTAAAATTATGTGTTATAGGTTTCGATTGCTTCACTCAATAGACGGCGTTTTTAAGGATCTCGAGTCAATCAAACGACTTTCCCTCTATTACATAACGAGGAATTAATGTAAAATTAAAGATAATTGATACGTTGATGAAATAGCAAACGGCTAACAGGACCAAGATTAATTGACCGTTATTTTTGAAAATATACATAAGTACTAACATTTCTATTAACATTTCAGGTATCCGGGAAGTGCTTCGAATGCCAGCGGATACGGAATGAGCATCGGCCATGGCAGTGGAAAGAGCAAAACTATGCCGGGGAGCAATCATTTGATAATGGTGGCGCTCTTGAACGCTTCTGTCAGACCATCTGTCTTGTTGGATAACGCGCCGTTGAAGGGCGACTGTCGTAACTGTCTGGTATGCGGGATATTGTTTGTATCGCAATACTGAATCCGCTAATTTAGTTTGTTCATGTATTATTTATCGATACCACTCACTCAAGCCTTAAATTTAAATTAAGGTTTAGTTGCAGCTAACATATTAATTATAGAGTGATAACGTCACAGATATAATTAATGTGATAATCATTGCACATAATTATTATTATCATTAAAGATATTCAATTTGATTATTACCCAAATTAATCAATTATATTATTAGTCATACCATAACTGTCATATGTGGTGTGAAAATTTAACATAAAGTAAAAAGCAACCAACCGTTGCTGTAGAACTAAAACACTTAGATCATTGCGGAAAATTACAATATAATATCTAACATTCTATGTCCTATATTTTGCGTTGTTAGAACATGTGCATTTGTCACATTCACTTTGTTCATAAGCAATAACGAAAATATGGACAATATTTTTACAAAAATAAGGACAATAATTATATTAAAAATATGTTGCATATTGAACTCCAAAATAATGTTTTAAATACAATGATTATAATATTAAAACTAAATACAACGATTAAATAAATTAAAATAGGCAAGAAAAACTTATTTTTTAAATTTCAACAAAAAAGAAATTAATATATTTTTTAAGTTATACCTATTTCGTTAGACGCGTTTGGAAAAAATATGAGAGTGATTTTTGCCATGCACGCGCGCACCGACATCGAAAATAGACTCCATAAAGTTGGCTAGTAAATATTTAACCTTATAGTATATAGTATAAGATTTTTTTTGATAAACAATATATGTCGCTTTTGACATTTCGCAATTCGGACTAGACGCTCGTGAGGTGACTTTTTTTATCTAGTTTCTTTTTAGTGCTTAAGTACAATGAGCCGAATCTA
>DWQQ01000291.1:0-12399 GCA_018244775.1 Oxynetra roscius flavomaculata
CGAACCCCGAAGACTGTACCTAAAACCTAAAACTACGAGCTAAGTCAGTGATTTTGAGGACATATGACAGGACATTAATTCTTTAATTCTTTAATATGATTGCAACTTCGTCGCGCAATAGGCGCGGTCGGCGGAAGGCGATAGGACCTATAAATACAAATCTCACTTAACCCGATACCTCTTCCTAGATATCAGAACAAACAAAACCTAGTAATCATTATATTTTTCTTTTACCCGCTATCTCTCTGATAGAGCTTCACGATCCACAGGTTGAAAAAAACTGCCATAGATCATCAGTGCCATCTATTTACACTGCAATATCAACGTTTTACTTGTGTACATTTTTTCCATACACACACACACACACACACACACACACACACACACACGCACGCACAAACATCATAAAGTACTGTTCAAATTTAAGCGCACGGTGCACGAATAGCGGAATTGTATTTTCTTTTTTAAAATATGATTTATATGTGATTATATATAATATACATATATCTCAAATCATAATCAAATAATTTTTATAATTAATTTGAACAAAAACTTTCAAAACATCATAATACCTCAAGAGAAACCTTAACGTTGGTCTGATTTCCGCTTTCACTCGAATAGTAATAACTTTATTCACTTCGTTACCAATGATTGCTTTACAAATCCGTTTAGAAACCTTGGATGACGCCGTACGCCTCCAACGTAGACACCGTGAGGTAGAAAAGCCAGAGAGAGAAGAAGAACATTGACGTTACAAGCTTGATAGTGCGAGGTCCACCGAGCTCCCCTCCGATAGACTTCCGCCTTCTGAGGACCAGGACGAGAACCGCCAGTGCTGCCTCCGAGCAAAACATTGTCACGCTGAAGGCGAGGCTGCGGAAAAGGCGAATGAATATAAACCAAATGCATTTATTACAGAATTTAAAGTAACAAAAATGATCAAACATTTCAACAAGTTGTCTTGGCGTAGAACGAATTAAAACTTAGAAAGCGGCAAAACGAAGACACCGCGGATTCTTTGGATTTTGTTTACAATTCTATATTACTTTCTGGTTTTTTTTACAAACAGACGTAATTACAAATTAATTACTAACATCCAACCATCTGAGTATATATATGTTACACACTCTGTATTATAATGAAATAGTTTAGAAAAATACGTACACAAATTTCAAATCCAAAAACAACAGTTAGTCAGGCTCATCACAGCAAAAAATATGTGAAAATATGTGGGATTAGAACTTACAACTCCGGCTTAGGAGTTGCGCGTCACTAAGCACTGAATCAATATGCCAATCGTTACTTTGTTATAAACTTTGTCTCTGTGTAATCCGATATACACCCTGTATAATCCAATGAAGACGGAGTGGCACTAATCTGATATACAGTTTTCAATTGTGAAACTCCTGATACTACAAGTGCTATGCTGCGAATGTCTAATTCAATTTACACTGGGAAGCGAATAATTGACGGACCGTCACTTGTCTGTGTCTGAGTCGGGTGAACTTTGTGGTCCTCCACATTGGTAGTACAGGGTGTTCTAGTTTAGGACTGCTGTTTATATAAATCGACGTAATCGAATCATTCTTTATATAATAACACGTTTGCTATGCTTCACTCCATTAGGGTATACAGTTTTGCAGATTAATGAGCATGATTGAGTAGAGACTAAATGTATCAGATTGTGACGAGAAGAATCGCAGAGATTGCGTTTGAGCTGAAGACAGCTAAAGAAAGCTGAAGAACATCTCGTAAAGTTTTAAATAGCGGCAGCCGTTATACACCTGACGTGTTTTGGAAAGGTTTTTGAGTCGGGTTCTTTCGAAGGAGTAATAATATTAGGCTTTTTTCCTTACTTTCCTGGTTCCACGACGAATTTCTCGTTCTTACTCCAATGCACCACAGCGGCGACGGTCCACGCCACCCCGATCCCAAGGAACACGTTAACAGCGTTCGAACCGGTCACGTTGCCCACTGACGCGTCGGCGTACTTGTCTTGTATAGCTGCTACTTTGCTCGCGAATGTATCTGAAAAAGAACCGCTATTAGTGAGGATGCCAAAACGTGATGTAATTTTGGTCTTCGTGTGTAAATTTCGGGCATTTGGAAGTGATATTTTACTTTTTTTTATATTGCGATAACCAGCAGAGCCATTTCAGCATCAAGCGACTGAAATGCCAGTTTGCTGATGACTTTGTACATTCATCGGCTCAGAGCTTATAGGATGTGTTTAAAAACGAAATGTAGAATTTTGATCTATGAGATTTGCTTTCAACGCGGAAAAGTTTCAGGGTGACCGTAAAAATAGATTTATGACAAAATATAAAAAGCTCCATAATTAAGCTAAATTATTAAGCTAAAAAGCTAATAAATTAAGCTACATAATTAAGCTAAATTATTACGCTAAAAAGCTAAAAAATTAAGCTAAAAAGCTAATAAATTGTTTTATGACCTTTTCATGGTAATGTGTACGCCAGCGAGTTGCTTTTAAAATATGGCAGTAAGCACTGTATACTCACATTAGATGAGAAATACAATAAAAATATGTAGGTATATGTAGTTCATTTAATCAGGTTTTAGTTGTCATTGACAGGGAATTAGGTTCTATTCATTTGATGCTGAACGAGTATTCGATTAAAATGAAACTAATAGTTTATTTGTGTTTCAGCGCCAACTGCCGGCAGAAAGAACGTTTTTGTTGTTATATAGGTATAGATTCCAGAGAGAAAAAATGGTAATTTGAAAATATTTGCAAAAAAGTATAGTCGAGTTATAAATTGTTCATAGAGAGTCATCAACTAAAACATTTAATAAATTGTCGATCTGATCGTGATCCTACCAACTATATACGAATACTTACGTACATAAGTAATATTAAATAGCCCACCTGGTATACTGGTGCCCAAGGCAACAAACACGATGGCAGTGACGGTGTCCTTGATGCCGAGGGTACAGCCGAAATGCGAAGCCACATCACCGATAACAGCCGTGACCAGACCGATGCAGATGATGGAGACCACGAAGCACACATATCCACCGCCGATATCTGTGGTAAAAAATATGTGGATAGTATAAGATTCGCAAAAGGAGAAAAACAAAGAGTTAGAGATTTTAAAATACATATGCATGATTGCTTGATGATGGTTTATTTGGATATATGTACGAGTATGTATAACTATTTTGGATAGTTAGTCAAATGGCCCCAAGTTATCATCATCATCAGTTCCCAAGCTTACCAGTGGGTGGGATTAGAGCGAACAGAATCTTCCAGAAGAGGGTGACCACGTGAAGGATATAATCGGACCAAGAGGGTGATGCGTTTGGATCATCGGAATCTGGAAGTAAAGTAAGTGTTTATACATAGGTACTATATAACTGATTAAAATCAACTGTATTCTGGTAAGAAATCTTCATCAGTTTATTTGCGAGTCGTTTTATAAACTACTAAAATATAGATAGCTAACTAACAAGCGCGGCGAAGTCACATCCAGACTGCCTCGAATTAGGAGACCCGTGCCAAGCAACGAGAGGGTCCATAAATTTAAAACTATTATTATTATTAAATTGTTTTTTTTTGGATTATTTTGGCCAACGGCCATGTTGGCCATTGCTTTATGCCTGTTTGTGCTAGGTTTGTTGATTTTTAAAATACTATTTAAATTATGATAAATTTGATCTACTTATTATAATAATAATAACAATCAAAAATTTCCGTCTTCCAATAATAATTCACATTTTTCCTTTTTGCAAGAACAAAGTTCATTTTATTCCAAGTAATTTTCGTTCATACTCGTACCTGCATTAGCCGTCAACGCTTCCGAAAATTGCTCCTTCCAAGACGACGTTCCGATAATGATTGATGCATTCGCTCTTTGTACAAGTTTATCTACAGTATTCTGTAACAAATATTGTATTAAGTAATACTATTTTATAAGGTGAATATTCTACAAATTCATATTAAAAGCTGAAAAAATCACAGGCTACATTAGTTTCACAGTATTTTAAAATAAATATTCCGGTGTTTATTATTAAAGGCCACACAATACTTTTAATGTATAGTAATAGATACATAGAAAGTAAAAGTTAAATTAATATTATTTTCTTATCAACTACATCATGGTATATTAAAATATTGAATATACTCTACAACTAATATTACAATATTTTCTTGGTGAATATTATTAAATTTTAACATGAAACTGCGTCAAAGTTACCAAGTTTCTCTTATATGATATCCTTTTCATACTGCACCATCTGTTTGAGCACAGCGTACTTACATTATTTGTTACTCTCAGAAACATTGTATGATGTTATGAAATCTCAACGCGATCATGTCTGCGGTATACATGTTAGTATGTTTCACTGTAAGTAATACAGAACTTGGGTTGTGAACTGCTCTCAGCTAAGCTACAAACTTGGCTTCACGTGACGTCATAAATCACTATGTACTCAGATTCGCTTCCACCGAACGGAGGCTGAATCTGTTTAAATGAAAGTTCTTTTTGTTATGTTTGCTTTGTTAGAAAAGGTTACTATACAAGAATGCAAATAACCATGGCTTGTTCTTTTACGAATTAAAAAATAAGGGTTTATAATAAAACATAAAACTAAGCGAAGATATTTTTTTAAGGAACACCCAAGAGCGGTAGAGCAAACATTTAGATGGCAAGATTAGATAAAATAAAAGTGATTTTATATCTCTACGTACCTTAAACTCCTTACTTTCCTTGATTCTGAGCTGAGCTCGAGTGATCTCACCCGCTCGTGGCAGCCCTAGCATCGCCACCACTGCTTCTCCTTCCGGTAGGGTTGCCAGGCGGTCTGGCTCGTTGCCAGTGGTCGCAGGATTGTCGTCGTCTGGGAAAAGGAGATGCATTTGAAGAGCGATTCACGTTCGCAGGTTGATTCATATAACATTTATTTTGAACGCGAAGAATATTTATTTTGTTTTAATAACGAAGCAAGAGACAAATTCAGGATTCATTTATTTTGTCTCAATTTATATTATGTCTTTTCTTAAGGTTCTAAATATTTTTATATCAAATTCTATCCAAATTGCTTCAGCATTTCAGTCCGATATGCAATAGAGATAGATACTTTCACGTTTAGGATATTAATGTAAATTATTTGTGCCGTAGCAATACCACAATTGCTTTTGAACGGAAGATTAATATTTTATGGCGCCCTTAAGAAAGAAAATGAGCACAAAAGTAATAAAAAGTTTCCAAGTAATGTCTACAAATTGCTGAAATATCCCCAAAGTCCAGATAACGGTTAAGGCAATTAAAGCCAATAACGTGGGTTTCATAAAAAAACTTCCAACATTCACATGTTTCACAAAATGTGTGTAAGCGGTAAACGATAACAATTTTTTAATCTTAGAATCATTTTAAGTAGTAAAAGTGACAAGTTCTGAATATACAAATATTATGTAGTAATGTATAATAATATCTTAGGACATCTCCTCACGCGACCATCTGCTTCTACATTTTCATACTAACATTGCTCCTAACCCATTTAACTGAACGCGTTTCGCTCACATTTCCCTTCTATTTCGCATTTGCTTCTTTTTAACGAATCTTTTGATTCTGAGATCCAAATCCAGAATCGTTAGATCAAAGAAAAAATACGAAATGACGAAGTTTTCGAAAAAGTTTTGTAATAATTGATTTCAATTTCATCCCTCAAGTATGATTCATCACATACAGCTCAATCTAAGAGCTATGTATATCAGTAATAAGTATATGTAATTTCACCATTATACATATGATTTGTCTGTCAAATTGGTTTTAAATGGAACGCTATGACGAATTTACCCACATCAAACTCAGTAGATTTCAACCTTGTTTTCCTCAGTACATTTCAACCATTATTAGTCTTTAAGAATATTATAATAACATAATGTTGAATGTCTGAGATCTTTAATATAACGCCCAAGATTCCTAACAAAAGCTCATCTCATAATTACATACGACTGGTACTACGCAGGGTCATTAATAATATAGTCTTATATTTATCAGCTCTAGTGTGTATGCTCTTTAATCATATATATATTTCTTATGTAATAAATTAACAATCATACACTACTTACCAATAAGATCAAAAAGTGAAAGCAGAGATACCTACTTGAGATATTTAATTAATGATTGTAGGTCATCTCCTTTTCCATTACAATTTAATCTTAAAGATATTTTTTTTCATCTCTTTATACGGTCTCTCGGTTCTGTTCTGAAACAGTTCTATTAGACTAGACTATTCCATTAGACTACTCTGTTCAGTAAGGTGAACTGCGAGAGTGGAGCATGCGTCACGACGCTGTTACTCCGTGAGGATTGACAGAGACATTGGTTAGAGGCAAGCCCGTCTTTTGGTTGTTTTCAAATCACTTTTAATGCCCCCGACAACGTTTAACGATAGTCTAATTAACGTGCCCTTCGAAATAGGAATACTCTCGTGGAATTTTACGACCAAGATTCATCCTATCCATCCATCCTATCCACGAGTCGATCTCAACCGGTGCTACATGACTTGACAGGTGCAAAATTTGTCATTTTTAAAATGTATGTAACCGTCAACATTCAATTCAATTCAAATTGTTTTATTCATTATAAGTTATAAACATACACTTAATGAACGTCATGTTGTAAATATCGTACTCGTACCTCGACTTTGTGCGCCCTTCAGGCTATAGTAGGCCGGGAGAAAAAAGCCGGCGAAAAAAACTCCCAGCACTCTTTTAAATAACAAAATATAAATTTGAATAAAGTTTGCCACGTCGCAGTATGGCTTTAGTCCGTTAAAGAGCACACGTGACAGCTATCGTGTGTGTCAATACCAGCATAAAATGTAAGACTAGATATTTAATGCCATAAAAAACGTTTAAGGAAAGAGCTATTAAATTCAATGTACTTTTATAAATAATAACAGTTTGTAAAAACTTACACGATTCTGTCATAGTAATTTTCCGAATTTTCCCGCTTATAAAAGAAGATACCGGCATAATTAAGCTGCACTCTAACTAGCTGTAAAACGGCAGACATACTGTTTAATAAACTCAAACATCCGGAGCTTTCTGGCTCGGTTTCTTTCAAAATTTACGTTCTGCCGCTATCACTTAGCGTAAACCAAAGCGGGAAACCTCGGTAACGTAATGTGAACTGAATTCAGTCATGTTTCCTTTCATTGAATTCCTCCAACGGCTTGAAGTTTTCGTCTTTCGTAATGCTAGAATGCTTTAACTAACCGAATACTTCATCGCCGCACTCCGCACAATGGCGTACGTGATTAAACTAATTACCGGATTGAACTACTCTAGAATAGTATACGTACTTTGTTAGTTTTGGTAACGTTTTTATTGGTCGTAAATTTTATAGCCATTGCCACAAAACCACCACCCCTCTCCCCCATCCTCCAGGCCACCAACCCATCTGCTACAAAGACGCGTTTACTACATTATATGGTTACTTAAAACGTGAGTTCCAGGCTTGTTCTGAATATTAAGAGTACAGTGTATATCTCAGAATTTCGAATCATATATTTGCAATGAAATCACTTTATCTTTTTTGAAAGTTGAATTTCAGTTCATAACACCATTTGTTGATAGCACAGCGAGTTCCATTTGTTCACTTCTTTTGATTATATATGCGACACTATAGCTCCCAGAATTGTGCTAGCAAAAATTATGCAATAGTAATTCGTATTCGAGAATGTTCCATTAATTAACATTTCATGACTCAGTCGAAATTGAACTGTCACTTGAGTTGCGAGCAACCGTTCATATATTATCGGATCGTTCTCGTAATTGCAATAAGTATTCATCTGTATGTGTATTTATATGTATACATTAATATATGTACTTCTATCACCCGTCTGGTTACTATGACCTGCTTAGTTTGGGCTCAGTTGGCCGCGTGTGGAGATGTCCCGAGATACATATTTATTAGATAAATAAATCAATTGTGCTTAACTTTGTGCCAAAAGTGACCTATTAGAGAAATGGATCTAAACTGGCGGCGTGTAAACGAGTCGCCGCATGGAAAGTCAACAAAACAACTTGATCAATCTATTTATCTTTTTATAAAGTTAAAGTTACTTATTATTAATAGTTTTTTACGTATCATAGGTTAAAATACGCAAATGGAAAGAAAAATTATGAACTTATACACAAAAAGTCTTACAGGAAAACTGCATTTTTAAAAAAGAAATATAAAAGGAAAATGTTATAAGATTTTACTGTTACATAATTTCTTTTGAAGTTCTTAGTCTTCACCTAACCCTTTGGGAAATAGTCGTGATATACGTGTTATTTCATTGTATAATTTTTCTATGATTTTTATGATTGATCTTATCTAAAGAGTGTGAATGTATGTCAAGAATAAAAATTGTTTCGCATGGAATACGTACACGCGTGAGCGAGACACAAATAATGTGCGAGTGAGTGGATATATTTAGCGCTGGCATTTTAGTATCGTCTTTTTAATGTTTCGGCTTGTACACAGCAGTACACCATATGAAACACTTTTCAAAGTTGCAAACAAGAAAGAGAACATATACATAGAATATATATTTCTCTCTCTCTCGTCCCTGTTACTCGAATCGATTCATTCAATATTCACAGATTCAAATCGGCTGAGCTCGGAATATGCAGTATATTATTAGCATATCTCTACTGAGTCTGGTTTTAGAAAACACCGTACTCTCAACAGTGTACTCTTTAAATCCGTGGAACCTTTCTGGAGTCCAGTGTTAAAAAAACTATGTATTATTCTGATATTATTATTTTTTGCCTTTTTATTGTTTCATGATCTTATGTAAAACAAGATTCAGGCTTTGAAAGCGATTACTTTGCCAGACTATTCAACCTCTTTAATTCAGAGATTGGTTCGGAAGAAACTGTAGATAAAGAAAATCACATTATATTTACATAGTATAATAAAATCGCTTATTTTTACATACATATGTGAAAAAATTCATGGAAATTACATTCGCGAGGAAAAAACACAAATTCAAGTTCTTTGGTACTTTTGTCAGAACTCAAAGGGTTTCCAATAAAAAATCTGAATACTTTCAGTTCGATATCATTAATCACATCACTATTGCACCTTTACACCTTGAAGGGAAGAATTGACCCACCACGCGCGAATAAGCGATGAGCGATGATGAATATATAAAAGCTTCATACAACCGGTACTAGACTATTAGAATGTTATATCAGCACTTTATCTGTGGACGCTGCCTACCACACATATTTCTTCCATCAAGTATTTTATTTTATAACACGTCGGTGGCAGACAAGCATACGACCCGCCCGATGGTAAGCGGTCACTCACAAACATCTTAGACACATTTTTAAACGACGCGTGGTCAGATACACCAAAACATGTATTACAAGGTATTGTAATGAAAAAAAACATGTATTTACATGTATTGTCAAACCATGTCATTTTGTTTATCGTTGCCGACTACTCGTAGTACTAGTGAAAATATTATAAAAACATCTGAAAATATTAATTAGCTTTCGCTTACGATCGGACAGGCGCCTTAACATTTTGAGACTATGTCCGAGACAGGCGTGTATTGAATACCACTGCTGTCAGCTTCGTGAATATTGAGAAGGGTATGAAGTGTGCGTATATTTAATTTTATTAAGTTGAGAACGATCTGCCTTGGAGGTAGAAGCTCCACGTGCTGAAACGAATGGAATATAAGCTAACTAACTACCTTTGTGCCTTTTTAATGATTTGGACTTCTGTCGAATGTTCACATCATCACACAATAGACAGAGCCTATAGTACGGTGCCCGTTATAAGTCGTAAACTACAATGTGAATCGCTAAATACATACTTAATTTAAATATTTTGAATGTAGACACAACTCAATGCGTTATATACATACATATTTAAAAAGTGGAAGTCGAATCCACTACGCCGAGATCGGCAATCGGTCACCAATCACAAGTTCAAAAGACCTTATAACATACCAATTCTCCCATTCGATTATTAGCAACAATATTAAACTTCTTTATTTCCTCTTCATAAAAAAGCATCTTTAAAACAAAATTGACACACTATTCTGAGGAAATTATATTATACTTTGAGCTGGAGCTTGCAGGAAGTTGTACTTACCGGTCTCTTTAGGGCCAAGTGGGTCGCATAAAAGCATTCGCCATCATAATAAAAATGGAAGGTTATAGCAATTTTGTTTTATTAATCACTAGGCAATATCCTCATATCATCTAAGTATAATTTTATATGTAAATACGTATTATGTAAACACTGTCAACGGGTACTATTTCAATATAATAAAAAGGCTGCTTTCAAATATTGGTGATTTATTATCAAATCTCACATATAATTCGGATTGAACGACTCATGGCTAATAACCCTTTTATTGTTGTTCTTAAGACCATAGAGTGCCGCGCTAGGTAGCCAAAGGCGGTATAATGAACAATTCTAAGATGACTCGGTTTCCTTACGAAGTTTTCCTTCAGATGTAACGCTGAAGGTAGGTATATTTAAGCTTACAATGCCCATTGTGAAGAAAGAGGCGCGCGGCGGACTTTGAACCCAGGTCCCCTGGTGTGGGAGGCTCGATTCTTGACCACTAGACTATCACTGCCATGAAATACTCGTAGAACTGAAACGATGTCACGTCCCAAATAAGGTCGTGTTGGGTCCCATTGAGCACAGTCAGTCCTTCCGTATGTCACCGGTAATGGAACATTTTAATTAAAGTTTCTGGCTTTCTGTCGCTACTTTAGCAACTTTGCTACCAATCCATGTCTCTGGTAATTTACAGTTATACTATGAGTGTGGTCTAAGCTCAATTGAAAATAAAGGTACGTTATAAGCTATGCAACATTATTGGGTTACCTTGTTCTGTAACTATGTAGTTACTCTTAATTTAAATTGATTTCTATATTCACATTACATGTACATGTAATACAAGTTCAACTCATATAATAATGATGATAATGACAATACAAAATGAAATGAGGATTTAGTTTGCAGCACAAATACAATTCTATTACGCATTGTAATTGTTTTTCGTTCTAAATTCAACTGTCACTTCCACTTTGTCATCCTTCTCACTCCTCACGAGGACTTCTCTGTCACACTTCACGTGTTCCAATCCACGCATGCAATTAATCTCACAACAATAATTATCGTTCTCATTCGTATATCCCTCAGGACTTTCTGTACTGGAACTGCCAAGGACATAACATGCAAAGATAAATCCAAAAGAATGTCTAGACTCGTATTAGGTATCTCAAATCTATCTAAATCACTTTACTCCTATTTAAATAATTTGGTGTAAGTTGTGAACATTGAAAATTGTAAAATGAGAATTTAATATTTTAATAAAGGTACTAAAAAAAGGAGAAGACACGAAAATCATGAAAACTACAAAGGAATATTTACACACGAACAGATGTTACATTTTATATTCAAAGAGCACGTGCAACGGCATCGTTGGCGGCAGCACGATGTGCAAAATCCTTGTTTTTGCGAACGTGATACCGTCGTGAGGAATCTCTCTGAAGATTTACTGCACTAGAGCGACGCGCACTTTACTAAAAATATATCTCCAAGATGTTTCCAGTACGTTCCCGAGAGAAGAGCGTGCAATTGAACAGTACATCATTATTTCGTCTCACAGGAAACTAACTAAATTAATAGAAGTTTTTTTTTAAGTGTACTATTTAAATAAAATGTATAAAGAACTATCGGTACAAAGGTACTGTTTATTCCAATCTAAATTTTCTTCCCGCAGTCGTGGTATTGGTACGATTTTGTTTAAGGATAAATAGATAGATGAAAATTAAACATACCTATCTCAATGTAATACAAAAATTAATAATTATTTACCCGTTACGTTCGCGGACAGAAGAAAAATAGAGTATTTGCCAAATGAGGTAGTCTCAAGAAGAAAAACAGCCTAATATATGATACAGGGTGACGCCAAGTTGACGAAATTGTACCAATCAAATTAGCCTAATGCGACAAAAGTGCTCTGTGCCCCGGGCTCCGTTTTATAGAATAGGTGTATCAAGCATTTTGTGAATTATTCAACTGAAGTACACGTATTTTGTTTTTATTAAGAACAAAAATGGTAATGTTAAGTATTTTCAGTGTTTGTAAGGTGTAATTTAATAGGATAAAAGAAAGAATGCCGTCCACCCGCACACAAGCACGTGTGCGGGTGGACGACAATATGTCCCCCTGGTTTGACGTCAATGTAGGCGTCCGACAGGGTTGCATCTTGTCGGCCAGGCTGTTTATCATATATCTTGATAAGTGCCTCCAGAGGCTGCGAGCAACGAATGTGGGAGTGCGTATGGGTGATCTAGTGGTGAATTCTTTGCTTTACGCGGATGACGCCGTTTTGTTGGCAGCCACA
>DWQQ01000292.1:0-12396 GCA_018244775.1 Oxynetra roscius flavomaculata
ATTAGCAAGTGGCTGGAGCCTCCTTTTAAGCCCATAGTGCCTGTAGTAGGAGACTCCGCTCTTCCGAGGACACTAATGTAGCAAAATATAAACTAAACTTAGTGTGTAAGCTAAATAACTAGAGAGTGTGTGTGTGTGTGTGTGTGTGTGCATGGGTGTGTGCTTGCGTGCGGGTGTGTATGTGTCTGTAAGCGTGTTTGTATGTGCGTGTGAGTGTGTGTGTATAAGTATGGCTGTGTCTATGTGTGGGAATATTGAAGCAGCGACTCTGTCTCATCGTAAGTAAGGTGTTGTAGATATTTTGTTGTTGCTACTTTGTCATTGAATATGTCATTGTGTAAATTTCTAATTCCTTATTAATTATATTATATATATATGGACTTCTCGTTTGGATAGCTGTAGATCAGCTAATTTAGTGTTAGTTATAGGAACTTGAGCTACAATGCCTTTTCTTCTCTTATTTATGTAACAAGGATCGTAAGATAAGGTTTTATGATTTTTAATACTATTAGTAAAATATAAAGTTTCCGAACTGACAGTAATTTGCTTATTTTATAAGTACTCTCGGTGGGATATCTCCTTTTTTTGAATAAATGAATGAATTTTAATTTAACCTCGTTGAGCACGTTCCAATTGTATGCATTTAGTTTTTCCGGTACCCCCTCCCCTCCCAGATAGATATGCAATACACTAAGACAGATTGCGCCAACGCAACATAGATATCATTTAATAACTTATTTTTATACCATTATTGTCCCGTATCCTGCCGTGACGTTATTTCATTATATTTTAGTAAGGTATACTTTATTACTAAGAAGTCATTGGTGTCCTCACTCAAATAGTACTTCGAAAATATTTCTTTTATTATAGTTTTTATGTTGTAGGTTTTTTATGAAAGTCAGCTCTTGATATGCGGGGATTCTTACCTGTTCTAATCAGTGAGCTCATTTGTTCTCTGGTTTCCTATTTTTTGCTATGGTGTGCTGTCTGTGCTTAGCGCGTCATTTGATTGATCATGAACACGACACTGAAGCAGAAACTGAAATAGTCCTACGAATAAAAGGTCAGTGACACCAACATTACTTGGTTGTACACTAAAATAATGAGGTCAATTCAACTCCCTGTCTTTATATAAGGAATTATTTTTAATTATATACGAGTGTATAATGCATAATTTAATAACTTCAAAATCGGCGCGTGCTTATTTGAGTTTTAATAATTTGGTCGAAAAAACTTATTGATTATATACCTATTTATTCAAATAAATATTTTTGTCTTATGGAACCATTATATTTATATTCCATTCGCAAAGATGATATGCCATTTAATATGCATGAATAGCGCTGGAATTTGGAAACCTTTATGACGAGCAGTTGACAGTAGTTATAACAGTTCCACCTCAGCTAGAAATCATCTAACATCTAAAAACGAATATGAAAAGAAATATATTTAAAAAAATAATAAAACAATCAGCTTAAGCTCTACGAACTTCTGAACTCCGGGTACTCCAAAGAACTCAATCAACTATACCGATTACGCAATATAAAGTTTATAAACTTTCCTCTATAGACGAACAAATCATAACAGACCATCCCCTTGTACGGGCGTAATAAATATCGCTGACCTGAACAGGCAGGTCAGCAGCGTTTCCATAATCCACTGCTGATATTACTCGCTAGTTAGCAACAGTTTATGATATTAATAAAGTCAACGGCTGTACTGAAACATTGATTTGTATGAATACCTGTCCCGTAAATGTATGGAACATCTTATTATTTTCTTCATTACGTAGCTATTTTTTGGTATTGTTATTCATAATCCTAGTATATCTAATAAATTTAAATAAATAAATATGTTTAATAAATTACAATCACAGTTCATTTGTTTCTCTGCGTTTGTACTGAATTAAAATTGACCCATGAAATTTCTGAAAAAACTATGAAGTCTATGAACGCATCTGGTATGCACTAAATACCTACAGAAGCTACAACAAAAGGTTTCGCATAGATACAACACAAAAAGTAGTATTCCAAATTTAAATATCAAAAGTAAATCTAAAATTGTAAAACAATATACTGAAATAATGGAATTTCACTTTGCGATGTAAGGTTTTTTTTTTGAAACGCCGTTGATCCAATTAGTTGGATATTTTAATAAGGAATTTTTCATTAGATTAAATTATTATTTGGTTTTTTTTTTATTACAAATTCCAACTAGTGCTTTTAACGTAGGTCTTAGTTGTTGTCTGGGTTGTCTATATTAAGTAAGCAAATCGCAAGCTTTGTGAATGAGCCGGCCAGGGCCAGGTACGGATGAGATAATCAACAGCTTATTTGCTTTGATCATGAAAGTTTAATGAATTCAGTCTATTCTTACCGTGTAGCTAGAAAGACTGTGTTAAATAACAAAAAGATACATTTCCATATCGTGGAATAAATATGTATGTTTATCTATCGTAACAAATCTTAGAGAATAAATAAAGCGTTAAAAATATTAAAATTGTCTAAGGCGTATGCCAATACAGAGCAGGTTTATTTTCTATATAATCATTTTGTTATTTGTTACGTTTATCTCTAATTTGCCTTCTTCCTTTTCTCTAATTTCATTAGGCTTGAAACTCGTATAATGGGATAAAAAAGAATTTACCCACGCCCGCAGCTGACACATCCGGTGCTCTAATACAGATTGGTATTTGGATATTAAGGTTACCGGAAACCTGTTCTTAATTTACCGGCTGTAGACAGGACAAAAAAGAAATTTATTAATAAGAAACAAACGAAAATTTCATACTTAAACCTTACACTAGAGACTATTTTAAACGGATAAATAATAAAGACATTTTCCGAACACGCCATCGGGCGGGTTACAAGGTCATTCACCCCAGCGCCAATATGCCAGTTTAAGGAGTAATTTAGCATGAAATCAACCCCGAAAATTAACCTTTTCCAACGTGAATCCAGGTCCTAGCCTAGCATTACAAACGTTGGTGTGGTATGAACACAATGAACACAGTATGGACAATTCTCGGAACTTAACCTTTTGCAATTAAAATCGTAGTGTAACGGAAAAACTGTGTGCCCAATTCGTTGGGACTAGGAAACGGCCAATTTCATATGATCTTTTGTTGGAAACGTTCTATCACTAAGTTAACGCATTTATGTAGAATATACGCGAAGGGTTTCGCAAAAAAAATTAAACCAAAATATAAACAGGTAAGTTACTTAGATTATGTTAAAACCCGCATATACTCGTGTTCCCAGGTGGCATAGTTATTTATATGTTTATCTTACAGAAGTGACAAACAAACATGTGTAAGCATATATACTCGTACATATACATAACATAAGGTGTTGTTAGGCGGTTATTCCTTCACTTAGACGTCTGTATCTAACCTCATCTAGATCTGAAGTTGTAAAGAAGCGGTGACCGAAATATTTTTACCACTCTTCAGGTCTTCGGTTGGTGGTACGTTACCATTATCAGTGTTATGTTTCAGCCCACGTTATCTAATTAACTAATCTATAATTAACTAATTCATAAATTCAGTGTCTATAATTAACTAATTCATAAATCATCACTACTGAAACGAGGATTGTGATTTTCATGACCATCCACGATAAATATTTGTGTAATGAGCGTTAATATTTGTTTCGTGTCTGGATGAAACATTACCTACATATATAATTGTGTATTTGGTTATAATTATCAGTTGCATGGTTACCGTGGTAACCTCTGGCTGCGGGTAATGTACCGGCAAACATATGAGTTCACTGGAAATATATTTATTAGTTTCAAAACCACACAACAACCTCAATGCAGTCATACTCAAAAGTTCGTAATAACGTACAATAAAATTCAATGTGCCGTTTACTTTCTGAAAGTTAAACTAATGTTTAATAAGAACACTATAAAATTGTGAAGCCTTCTGCATTCTGGAGTAGTTCTTTGTAAGCAAGCGGGCACGACTTCTCAATGGGGCTCGTGGTTGGCTTCCAGCACGAATAAGTTCGGATTACTTACTTAAGTACCTTTTTCGCGTGTATATTGCTGTTCTCGGTATATTTTTTGTGACTCTATATTCTCACTGAACGTTACGTGTTATATAAAATTCGTATTTGTAGAACTCGAATTTGAATAATTTTATCAGTCAAAGTGATTTGAAGTTTTAGAAGCAGTAATGGGGTATGCAGGTTACCTGACGCCTAGGGCGACAATGGCTCGTAGAGAAATATTGTGTAATAATGAGAAATAATGTCAAAAATCAATTGTTATGTTACCGTACATTTCTTGCTACCACAATTGAAGTTTTAACTTTGTGTAATTCCTGTCTATCAGGCCCATAGAGTTGAAGCACACCGTAAGCACAACGGTGGAAGTTTTGGGCTATAGTTTCCAACGAATTTGATTACGACGGTTTAGCTTGGTTAATTCTTACCTCTTTCACACTTTTAAGCCAGCTTTAGATATACCTGCATATGTTGTATGACAAAGCAACGCAAGCTTATCCCTTTCTTTATTCAGACTTAAAATTAAAACGGAAAATGCATTTAGCAACAATTTATTTTTTTTCTTTTACTGCAATATTTTATCTGTTATATATGTACATACAAATTTTAAATAGTATAATTTTGTTCATGACCTCAGCCATTCGTGTATTTACACTTTAATTTTAAAACTTGAATTAAGAACAGAAATAAAATTAAGTTTGGAGATATTTAGCATTGTTAGTTCAACCGCCTTAAAACTACAAAGTATCTATAATTATACTTATATTATATACGTAAAATTCGTCTTCAATAATATTTCAAAACCGAAAATAACTAAGTTTACCAGTCTGTTACGTGTTCTGATCAAAACCGTTGAATCGAGGTGTTTAAAATTTGTTTTAACGACAGCCAAAATGATGATGAAAAATGCTGTTAAAAAAAACCGCCAAAACAAAGAATATAGAAAATTTGATTTGATTATACAGGAATTCCTTAGGTTTCAAAATGAATTTGCGAGTGACAAATAATTAAATATAACATTTAATAGCCTCTGAAGTTTCAAATTTCTATTATTATTTTTTTATGTGGCGACGCGCGACGTCGCAATACACAGTGTTAATCCGATGTAAACGGTCACTTTGTAAGTGTCAAAATAATAAACTCACAGTACAGCGGTGTTTTTCATTACAAAAGCAACATAGGATATGCATATAGCTTTTATTTCTTTACGGTCACGACCGAATTTAAATGAAATAGTTCAATTTATTTACATACAACCCTCTCACACCTGTTCTGACCCTCGAAAGGTGGACAGGCATAGTGACCCATATTATTGAATACCTTAACATGAAATTAATATTCTCTTCTATAAAATTTTCATAATAAAGCATTGATAAGATCTATCATCTTTATTAAGTTCATGTTCGTTTATCTAAAATCTGAATCTGATACTGAAGGGATTCTTTATAATGAAAGTATTATGGTCCCTGTAAGTCGAACCATTTTTCGATTGATCGATATATTTTTTTAAATAGTCTTTTGTATTATTAAATTGAATTTTAACTTATTAACTTACAAATTAATAAGGAAATGAAAAGTAAAAATAATATAATAATAATAATATGTATTGTTGTACAATTATTTTAAGGAAGACCAGTTTGTTATATTATGATTTTATATGTATGTATGTAACAACGCAATATAAGCGCTATTTTTGTCGACAAATTGTTGAGCTGAAATAATTTTAATGTTGATTTAAGACATGCGCTTGGCACACACTAATACACGAAGCATTCCATCTAACTTTCAAGAGCAACTCCGTTAACGATCTGACATAGAATTACACTTCTATCTTAACATTTGAAACATTTTATGTGCCGTAACATTAAATACATGCCTCATTTGAAACAAATTTACGACCGTTGAAGATGTTATCGACAGTCATTTTGATGTGTTGGGTGAAGTAATAATAATAATTAACGATACACATTTACACGCGATTACATTGCGTTGTCACAAGACGTGAAATTTTAAGGAAAGTTATTATGAAGATTACGACAAGAATTATTATTGAAACTAGAGTTCACTACGTTATGTAGATATGAATAAGCATAGTTATAAAAATGTTTTTATTTTATATTTATATAATTATACATATAATAACTACTATTCACCCTTCAGTTCTGTGCAATAAATAAACTTCATCACTGCATTATATATCCTTAAGTTTATTGATAAATTAAGTTACACAGTTTTTTTATGAGTGTAGAGTGGCACACGGGCTTTCAACAGTTACGAGTGGCCGCATCCGCCCAAAGACATCTGTAACCGACCTTCAACAGGACTATTTTTCCTATTCTAGGCCGGTCACAGTAGTGTTGCCGCTCTTCAGGACTAAGATGGTCTTAACCTTTAGTATACGCGTGGACCGGCGACCACACCAAACCGAAACACAGGCTGTAGCACTAACAACTGCTTCACGGCAGAGATAGGTGTACAGTACGGTTTAGTTATTGTATTCGTAATATACTTTGGCTACTTATCACAATACAGTACCTTATTTACATTTTTTTTAGGAAATAATTATTTGTTTTTGTTTTCAATTGATAATCAACTCTGATTTTACAAACACTTTAGTTATTATACATCTATATGTACCTTAAAAACACGTTGCGCCTCTTTCAAAGTTCGGCTGAAATAAAATACAGTTGTATGAAAGAGGAAACGACACATATGTATGAAAATAAAACAGAAATCCTATACCAGATGTCGCGTGTAATAGATAATTCAGTAACAATATTCCATGATTTCACTAGTTTGTCGTATTTCACAAAGCGAATTTAAATATTAGAACTGACTCACGATATGCTGATGTTGCAGTTGTAGGGGAGTCCATTGTTATTTCATTTCGTTCGTTCGAATAATAAATTCGTAAACAAATGTCGCCAGACTTGGCGACTATACGGTTTTAAATTTATCGTGTATTTAAGAAAGAATGACGATGAAATTAAAACTATGACGATGTTATTGAACCAATTGCTTGAGTAATCGTCAATGGGAAACTATGTTAATGAGAACGAACTTTGGGCTAGAATTGATTTTAGATAATTTTTCGGGATTATTTTAGTATACACCATGCTAGAGTGTCATCGTCACCAACGCACGTCCCACGTTTTGTAGTAAATAAATTTTATTTTTTGTTATTTTTTTCAAACGCATTACGGGAAGACGGTCGACTAAGATAACTGTAAAAGTACATATTTCGGACATTTAAATTTAAAATTCGAATATCAGTACTAATGACACTGTGACGTATACATTCACTTCATGTCACAGGTACATTAGTATGTCACATTCTTCTGACCAGAATAAAAAAATGTAAACGCACCTACTAAAGGGTAGAAATTAGTACCGGTGACGTTCCGCAAGCGAATCTTAGACAAGCTTTAAGACCGTCAAAACAAGTTTAATAGCATAATTTGTGGCTTAATATTTGGTATTTTGCCATCAGAACAAGATTTTCCTAATTAAACTGACAACGGAATTGTAGTTAAAAATAAATAACAATTTGAGTTATCAAATTTATAATTGTACTTTGTTTTGGTATTAGCCAGTTATTATTATACTAAGTAATGAAAAATAATTAATACCTTGTGCGAGTGACCTATGCCTGCGTGATTTATAATTATATATTTTTTGTTTTTCTTCTAAACATTGTCAATTCAGTTCGTTGCCTTTCGTCGAACAGTAAAAACGGCAGGTTGTAAGTAGAATACATTCAGAGTATAGCATGTACAAGTTTAGGGCTGTTGACGAGATGAAAGCGGTTCCATTTATTTTTAAAACCTCATTATTGATAGTAACAATTAACCATGAACATGAATTGGTCTCATGTATTACGCGGATGACACGCACGCATACATAAATAAACTATTTCAAATACAAGTAACGCACAATAGACTATCGTTTATACTTAATAAGAATATAGTATAATAGAGAAATTGACGCTAGAAATTTTGTTTAAATATTAAGTTCAACTACAAGTGGTTTTCTTACAGTTGACAATTCTATAAAGGTGATGGCCAAAACTTCTTATAAATCATGAATATTGATAATCTTGTGTTAGCTACGATTAAGTTCGTTTTTAATAATCGATTCATAGAAAATTGAGTAGAGTTCGTCAAAGATTATATCTACTTATTTTGATACATTTTAAATTTCATCACAATAATGGCTCGATTATACAAAAAATAATGGTTATTTTCTTATCAATTATCGGTAATGATAAAACATGATCGATATCAAACAAACAAACAACCAAACGCTTCGTTCGGGAATCACGTTTGAATATCCGTCACGCGAATAATCGTCGCCGTCGATTTCAGAACGCAAAGTAATAAAAAAAGTTATCCCAGTCGCAATGGGAATGCGGCTTAAGTTGTTTTTTTTATTCAATATATGTAAAGCGGTGTGGTCGCCCTGAAAGTTCGCAAAACACTCACGTGTCGTGTCTAAGTCCGGTATCTGCGATTCGTATCCGCGCACAACTGGCATGACGAGGGAAATCCATAGTTAGTGTTCGTTAGCGTACGGTCTCCGATGAATTGTGGTACACGGATCGTTATTGCATACGAATACGCTAACGCTAAACGCCTTTGAGCGCTGATTGTATTGAACCGTTTGGGTTTTACATCCGTGAGTACATTTAACAAAACGAATACATTGATATTGAAAAAAAAAGGACATCTATATAAGTAAATATTTTTAAATAATCATAGCACAGGCACTGTTAAGTGCCTAGTTTCGGATCAGGAGGCCGTGTGTGGAATTGTCCCATGATATTATTATTATTGTTGATCTCTGTACATGTCTGGAAGGAAAACAATTAAATCATACTACTACCGTTACCTACGTCACGTAATCTTCCATATGGAAACGGTCAGTACATTAAATAAGGAAACCAAGTAGATATTTAATTACAAATTACAAATAAACACAGGAATGCGGACTATCGTGCGGCTTAATATAGTGTTTTATAAATTGTTGTAGTCTACCGTACATTGGAATTTCTAAGCTCGACTTGCTTCGTAGTTCTAAATTACTTATGTGCTGATTTTACCTTGTTCTGATAAGTCTTTTGAGAAATATGACATAACACCCTTTGCAACTATACATAATATCACTTCAAGCTTATATTTGTAACGATTGCTTTTGTTAGTTAAATTAATATTTTTCTGTTTATTTCGCTCTCAAAAGTTCAATATATAATTACATTATTAGTGTTTGATATCTGTGACTGATTTTAAAAGCTGCATACAGTATGAATAGTGACTGAAATATTCAATAAACTTTAATAAAAAACAATTAACGTTTTTGATTCTATGCTCATTTCTTGATTTTTATGTATGACCAGTTCTAGGCGGTAGATTATCTACATAAACACGCGGTAGGAAACATAATACAGTATACACCGCAATTAAGCCCAAAAACATAACGAATTTTAAATTTTATTTATATTATTCTCTAGCAGACAAATTCTTCCTAAAATACCATTTTATATTACATTCCCCAGTACATCGCATGACACTGTGGCGTGCGCCGCGCCCACCGTGTAATGTAAATGGTTTTTTTTGTCGCATAAATCAAGTCGTAATAATTACGCGAAGGAGTTCAAATTAGCATAATACGCCGGATTTTAATGTCAGCTACGAGCACAACGTATTTGTCAAATAAATCCGCGCACATGTTGCGTATTTTATGCGGAGTATTAACGATTAGCTCTCATAACACCAGGGCGGGCTTTACACGAATCATCTTACATTATGGCGGGAAAATGACATCAATTTCGGGCGTTTAGTGGACCGGATATCGATAATTGTGTATCGTCGAATATTTTAATGTTTCAAATTGTAATCTCCGATATATGAGTATATTTACTAGGTAAGCTTTCGAACACAATAAATACATATGACAGAGTACTTGACTAATAACCCACATTTAACTATTAACATTATTCACCTTGGAAACCGCGCGTTAAAGGTTCACTTAAAAGTAATGGTAACCATATGTCAATATTTCACTATTCGACATCAGAAGGCACCACATATATTGTGATTATATGGAGGTAATCTAATATGTAAAAGTTATATCGAAAAGAGAATCACAATCTCATTCTAGGTATAATAGCTTATTCAGCAGGACATTAATATTAAGAGACTTCATATGTTTTTTTGCATTCAAACGCCAGTACAAATAACAACGACTAACGCTTTTCATAACTTTATATTGTAAAATATTTAATAGTTTTTTATTAAACTCTACGCTACACTGTATAGCTCTGTGGGGCGCAACTCGAAGAGGCCTGAAGCATAGCAAGCAGAATTGATATGCTGATGAAAACCATATTTATTTCAATAATATTGGTGTGTATCGGAAATCTATGTCAAAATTGGCAAAATCACATACAGGGTATTCAGATCTTAATTAGTTACTGGTGCTATATACATATACTTTATTTATCTAACATATTTGAACCTGCCGCATTCTTTTACCATCCAGCCTTGGTTGACTTATATGCCATGCCATTAAGCATTAACTTTACCCTTACTTTATAACAAACTTTAAAATATAAATTTTTGTTCAATAAAACGAAAAAAATTAAATTAATAAATGAAGAATATTCACGTTATATAAATATCTTTAGTATAGTGACGTCCTACCTGATATAGGTTAGACACTTGTTATCATTCAGGCCTAATTTGGAACGCTTCGTGTGCTCATTTATTATCATACGAAATAGTTTCATTTCATAACGATGACTTAGGCGCTGTTGCACAGTGGAAGGTGTAACCATATGCACAGTCGTCAATTTATAACGTGGCATTAATATCACCATATATACATATATACCTATCCATATTCGCGATTGTCTGTTATATGCTTCTATTCACTCTTCCTTGGTAGTAGTACTCAATTATATAGGAGTTTTGGTCCTTCTGTGACTGAAAGATGTAACTGCAAAACAGGGTTTTTATCTTATGTACTGAATTTTCTTCCGAAACCGATAAAGAAGTTTCACTTCAAAATTTTAGACTGCACTATGTTTGCATTATGTTTATAAACGAACACACACAATTTTACACAGACACACATACACACTCACACACACGCTCACACATAGACACACTTACACACAGACACACACACAGGCAAACACACACACACATTTATACACACACGCGCATCTAACCTACGAGACGTCTACGAGATGTCGAACAAGATAAACGATGTGCTGTTATAAGTGTTGCTGATATAATTTCAAAGGCATGTACATTCGAGTCACGATTTCGATAAAAGGAAAATGAGAACGTATAGGGCAATAGCCAGTGGATTTGAGCGGTTTACATAATAATAGTTGGTCCGATATTTCATGTGGTAAAAACGGTCCGCGTGCAATAAGATTCCTCTCAATAAAATACAGCGGAACGGCTGCTGATGCAAATAGTTGATATTTATTGACTAGGTATTATTGTGTCCGGGATAATGCACATCCAATAAATTTACAACTAAATGTATGTTAGATTAAATGTAGCTAAATAATTGTATATTTATCTATGGTCCAGCATAATTTGATTTTTAAAATCATAAATTAATCAAAAATATTATCATAAATGAATAATACGTTATAAAATTATCATATCGTTTGTCAGCCTGTGCTATAAAATAGACATACATATCTTGTATGCCATTAAATATATGGTCTCTTGTTAAATTAAATTAAATTGGATCCAAGAGAAAGATAGCCACGGGGTTTATAAGTATATATAAATAAGTAAATAAAATGTCTACATAGATTTTTTAAAGCCCACCTATTTATCGATTACATATATATACATAGCATAAAATTATGAAAATCTATTTGAAATGTAGTCAAAATGCAACACACTAAAAACATGAAAAAATCAGTTCAAATCTATTCAGTGTTTTTTTTAAATGCGTCAGAGAAATAGGTATTGTATCTCAGCCGCAATGCTCTCAATGGATTAGCGTTAAAAATATCCTACATATTGCTTCAGTGTATAGAGTACGAAAAAAGTTTTATTCAAATTGTTTTAATGCTGTTCTCATACAGTAGCATGCAGAGAGACACGAAAGGAAGACATATACTAATTATTAATTTGATCACTATATGGATAGTAGCAAGATCTATTAATAGTAATTAATTAAAATTTAAATCTAACGGAATAATAACGGATTAAAGGAGAAACTGTAGAGATAGGGCTCAGCTACCGTGTTATTATACGGAGCTGTTACTTTAGTACGTATGACATTTGATAAATTGTTCATTAAGATACGTTATAAAATACTTTTTTTTGATACAAAATAAAATTGTATTTTAATTACTTTAGGT
>DWQQ01000293.1:0-12392 GCA_018244775.1 Oxynetra roscius flavomaculata
GGTGCAGTCATCGCGACATAAGGTGTGAATGTTCACCAATTTACTGACCATTGACAAAACATGGATAAAAGATGCCCCACTGCCATAACCATTTGTGCCCACTTGACCCCCGGCTCACGCATAAATTATGCAAAATCATCTGCCAATATCCAATAGGAATGAATACGGAAGGGGGGACGGAGTTTTGTTGCATATTAATCATATTTCATGGCTCTGTGGGTTTTTTCTATATAAAGTAGACAATTTTTTTTTCCGTTGTCGCCCGCAGGTGGCCTTTGCTTGTGTCACGTAGAAAAAGCTGCGTAAACAATAGCAGTATTTAATTAATGAAGTGTTACAAACGAAATGGATTAACAATACGAGTATAAATATCGTATAAGGACGTTGAACTCCACTAATTTGACATATTTGATAATGTTCACTGAATACAATGTTATGTAAGCTCTAACGTAAATTGTTATCTTAAACTCAACTAATGCTATGTAAATTTTATTATGCGATAAAAAAATGTATAAAAGAGATTTCGGGACGGGTGGATAAATTGAAACGGTCCCTCACTAAAATGCTATATCTCGAATTAAAATCTCGGTTTTCCCCAAAAAATAACAGTCTATTAAAAAAACGGTTTAGAGAATAATGTCATCTGAATCCGGCGACGATCATCGGTAACTTTGAACAGTAGACATCGAGGGCCGTAATCTTGTCACAATGGCGTTAGATCCGATGTTAGAGTTTGTATACTTAATGAAATCGATTAGATGTTATCTGGATGCAGGTGGACAGTTTTGCATACGGTACGGCGCACCGCGGGCTTCTATCGAGAGGGGCTAATGACGTCACGTCTAACGCTGATTAGATACAATACTTGAACAATAATAAATCAATTGCATATATGATAGCAAACACGTAAGTAGTTTAATTGTACCGTTTGAAATTTATTAAAAAAATATTCATAAATATTTACGGCTAAATAAAAGATTTTTCAAATTGAAAATAATAGTAGTTACACGAATATTAAGCGTGAAAATAATTTGGGTTGGTTTTAAAATAAAGAGAAAGGTTTTAAAATAGAGAGGGTGACCGACTCAAAGAAACATACCCACGAGTCTATTCGGACACCGCACCAATCCTATCATATATTATTATTTTAAATTTAAACTTTAAAGATTTATCACACACATCTAAACTTAACATTAGCACATAAACCTTATTTAAGATAAACTCAAAATCATCTTTAGCGTAGCCTATCTTTATATTTATATTAAGCGTTTGTAATTATTCATTAAACATTAAAATTATGAATTTCATTTAACATTCGAGGCGATTAATTATTTAATTGGTAATCTTAACGGGGATTAAATCGTTATTTAAATAAAATAATTAATTTATAACTGATAACAACGAGAGGGGTTTCGCATAAAGCGTTTGCCGTTGGTGAAATGTGACTCGGCCATTTTTCATTCTTAATTGAAGAGCAAATCTTAAACGTTGTGAGGGAACAAAAACCAAGTTTCCCTTTTGCGTTGAACTCGCGACTCTTAAGGCAACTGGGAATTGAAAAAACTTCCGCGCGTCCTGTTCGCTAGTCAATTACACAAAAGTTTTCGATGAAGAAATGACAGATTCCAAAAATATGTATTTTACAAGGAAGAGGTAATAAACATTAACTTTTTATGCCTTTAACATTATTTCATCAGGGCGTAGCACTTATAAGGGATAAATACATGTGCAGAGTTATATATTTTTATTTCTAAATTTACAATTCAACAGATTACAGATACGATGCATGCTTGAAATTTAAATTTTAACGTTTAGCGGTAGTTACCACTAAACGTTAAAATTGCCCAAGCACACACCGTTATTATCCAATTTTCTGGTACGTTATGATGTGGTTTTTGTAGCTCGCGTCTTTTGAGATATATAATATCAGTAGATATTTACTTATAATATCATTAGAAGCGCAGTCACGTCAGTGTGTGTCACTTGTATCAACGGGCACCGGAGCTTCAGGTGTGAGAGGCGCACGTCGGCCACGTTTGCAGCTGCGCGTAAAGATAAGGGCGTGGATGGGACGAGGAGGACGAAAAGCTAATATTTTGTTTGTATAAATATTCGCCTCCTAGCTGTTACGTTAAGGCAAAAGTGTAGAGTTTCCCCCGAAATACATTCGCTTATAGAATATCTACGCCCAACTCTTCACCCCGCCAATCTGCGGACAATCTGACAGGTGCTTTTTAAATATCATCACGATTTTAGTTCATAACAAGAAATGCAGTTCGGATATTGGTTTTGTTTGTCGTTTCAGAACGTCATTCCCGATTGCTTTTGTCAGCCTCTCAAATGAGTCGGTTATTACTAAGAAATGACAGTATAATCAGATGACTGAGGGAAATTAGTTATAAATCCTATGTAAGATGTTAGGAGACACGATTTAGTATTCGTGACGAAGTCTCTTGTGTTGAGCGCGACCTCCGAGTGGTGCTCCTATTACATTTTACTGTAATGAGTGCTCATGTAAAGATGTCTTAAAAGCAACGAGCGTAAGAGTGAAAGAAAAAGTGCCTCGTTTCCTGGCCGCGCGATATACAGCGCGCTCTGCCGCTACGAGACAACGACGTCCGTCCGCGCGTTCGTTTATTTCATTGATGAAATATTTAATTGAATACGCTTCGCGATCCCTCCGTCGGAAGTTTTTTAATCAACAGTAATAAGATCAAATTGGTGCCGGCCTCTCGACGCGACGTGGACATACAACTTTGTCAGTTTCGCACAGCGATAACGATTTTCGTTGTTACTATGAATTACCACAGATAGACTTCAGGACCCGAATAAACAAGTTAACAAATATCTTGGAACATCTCCACACACGTTCATCTGATACCCACAGACCTTTGTTATGGCAATCAGACGACTGAAAATCAAAGATATTATACTTTATTATATATTTGTTAAACACTCATACAGAGCAAATGCTTGTGTTTCCCACAAAAATATTTGAATAGGATGGAAATCGAATCCACGACCTCAGGCTCTCCAGTTTGGCATACTAACCACTGCACCGACGGAACAGTCTATGTATTAATATACCTATAATATACCTTTAATAACACAGAGTCATTAAATAACAGGAATTTTAGAATGCTTTGGCATTTCTTTCCATGAAAATATATAATTTTATTTTACTTATCGAGATAATTGGTTCTGCGAAGATAGAAACTCATCAATTACGGCTCATTCAATCAGTAATTAATAAAAATTGCTCATCTTTTTTCTAATACACTAACATGAAGCGGTCACAAATTACAGTATAAAACTCTGAAATCCAAATTGCCGACCTAATATTCTGGTGTCATTAGTAAACATGGCGGCGGCTGTGTTTTAATTATAGTAACGTGAATACTTAAAGTACCTATGTGATAATGCTGTTTGGCATAAAATACAAAATTACATAACAAGAATCCATTAGCAGAGCGGTACAAAAAGTTGGTAAAAACATTTTATTAGAAAATAATGTTTAATTTTAATAAATGATGTGACAGTTTAGTTAATTATATGACAAAGGCAACCTGACGGTTGCTACTGCTGCGCCCGGATATTAAAAATACTTTTTTACTAAAAACATTTGTTTTAAACTCATTATTTATCTGTGGATATAATATATCTAATATATATCTATAATATATTTAATATATATATAATATATCTATGGATAAACATATAAAACAAAATTGTATTATTATTATTATGAATGAATGATCAATGAATAGATAATAATTAAATAAGTGTTATATTAGGATTTTGTGTTTTGAATAGGTAAGTAGGTACTAACCGCACGCAACAGTTAGGCAGACTAGATAATTAATTTTTTCATTCAAATGCCAATTCAGTTGAAGTTGTCATTCAAATGTCAGCAATTGGACCGCTTTTTCTTAAGGATCGTGCTCCCTATAAGAAATCGGACGTAATAAATATTATTCGACAAAACGAAGTCCTTCAAGATACATGTTATATATAACATTGATCATTCCTTTTGCTGTTTTAAGATCTGTTAATCGATGACAGAATTATTTACATCTACAATGATCTCCGCGAGCAAAATAAAATATTGATAGAAATTGTTATCAATGCATCTTTTAGTCCATACTATTGTTTCGATGTTCATTATGGTAATGTTAATTGAGTCAATACGTTTGGGGACGGCGTGCTAAATATATGAAAAATCCAGTAAGGATATGTAGGCGCCTGTGAACTCCACGCAATACACACTGTCCGACACAATGACATACATCTTATAAACTGCTCGCTCAATAGCCGTCGTTAAATGGAGCATAGCGGATGGACCACTTCAAGCTTTATTCTATTATATGAAAGTGTACTGAAGGCCTACTTTTCGTATCTTGAGCGTATGAACGTCGAATTCAAGGCCGGCGCTACCGGATGATAGATGTATTATCTACTGTAATAATAATAATTGTTATGTAATGTCTTAGAAAAAATTGTATAAATGGTGAATAATTATATAAGATATTATCAACTCAATAGATATTATCAGCAAATAAACTCTATTATATTCAAATGTAAAAAAAACCAAATTGTTTAAAGAAGATGTATTAGATATACAATACATTGAAATGTATCAGTATTTTTTCTTTATCTCAGTATTAGTCAGTATTTTTCTACTATATATATAAATATATATATATATATATATATATATACACAAATATTGTACACTCTATCTCAAATATCACTCTCGTGTTCTTGGGGTCGTTGCTGTCATGACGGAAGCGCGGAAGCATCACGAACTGTTCATGTCACAGTGATAGCCATTCATGCGGTCGAGTCCTCAGTGGCGTTGTTAAATGGAGCAAGGCTCATGAACTGAATATTTCGATTGTGATTATGTTCTTTGTATTGAGACGGGCTTACAGTGTGCTTCTCTCTTCTGACTTCCTTTAGCTACAGTTATTCCGATAACTCGTAATTTAGGCGATTATTTTATATTAAATCAGATATGCTATCTCCCAAGCTCATTTCACTAGAGACACGGGAAATGATATTTTTAAATTATTATAAATTTTAATCCCCGAACTGTTGATGCCCAACGAAGCAGAAGCAGTGCTTTTGATTCATCATGAATAATCATAACTTTCGTAACCACAAAAACCAATTAGGCAACCTCACATTGATTATGTTATGTTCATAATTATTGAAATTATCACCTCTATTCAAATTCAAATTAAAATTCTTAACTTTTATTTCTTTTATGAGATTAATGTACTTAATGAATATGAATATTGTATGTATGCAATTATTCCTTAGGTTGGTATTGTACACCTTATAGTTATGGTTGACCGAGAGTAAAAGTCAAAGTTTAGGCAGACTAGATTTTTTTTTATTCAAATGCTTGAAAAACTTGAAAAACTCTTTGAAAACATTCATCATTACTTATTTTAAATATATTTTCATAACACTGTGATTGTCACGACAATTAGGCTATACGGGAGAACTGATCGTGCCTATCAGTGTCATGTCCACCTGCTCACATTACCCTTTTTGGAGACTTAAAATACTGAAGCATTTGAACCATTTAAATAAATGTTTATTGCGTAATAAGCTTTTCTACGTAGCTTAGTTTTAAGTTATTATATTTAAATATATACACATTTATACACATACATACATACGTGTGTACAATGTTCTCGAATGTGTGTGAAGTTGGGGAAGCTGTTTGGCTTTCAATGCTGCCTGGCAAACTATCACCAAAATCCTTCACATTCCAAGAGAAAGCCCTTGTCCAATAGTGAGACAATAGAAGGGTACATGACATAGCTTGTTTCTATCATTGCCAATATACGTAATATTATCAAAACAGAAAGTCACGCGAAGGGAAGAATATTAATTACTTAGAATTGTTGCCCTAAGATTCAGACAGTATGACGTCGATGATTGCAGTATTTTCCTTGCTGAGTGTTTAAGATGCTACATCGACGTTGGAACTAACTTGGTAAAAGTACACTAATCCAGCTTTATCACGTGAGTAAGTACCTAATCTCATTTTTTAAACCGCGCAAGCGGCATACTGAATTATGTTCGCCAATTTAGAAATGCAGGGTTGCCAGTGTAGCTTAGTATATACTAATTTCAAAGAAAATTGTATGACCTTATCTAAATTCCTCTACATCCGAGACATACACTTATCTAGTCTTACATTGGATGCAAAAAATATATTTGTTTTTGTTACTATGCAGTTTTGTTAATAAACATTATATCAATTACGTTGAAGCAGTGCATTAATTTCGTATAAAGCTTGCTTAATTAGAGTATATACATTTATCGTCTACAATTTAGTTTACAAAAATTGCACCTCATACAATCATTCTGCATTGGTATTAAAGCATTGATTAATTACTATTGCACACACTTATCTCACATACAACATAATTACAACCCACAGAGACACAATCGATCAGGACATACTGAAACTTCGCCACTATTTCTAGGCACTCATTGATTGTGTCTCTGTAAATTGTAATTATGTTGTATGGGATTCTAGAGTAAGGCTGATTGATAATTACTACTATTAAACGTGATGATAAATAACCCGTATATTTTATACGCCGATCCGCTATTCCATACCGCATATTTTCTTTTTCTGACTCAGCGAAGGTCAATGACGCATTCCAGCAGATGCAACGGATTCTTGTAGCCGCGTGTTGCGGGTCAATTGACCCCAATTGAAACCACTAACGACCGACTCATTGCCTTTAATTAATATCTTATAAACAAATACCTAGTAACACTGCAATGTGATTAACTCATGAAAAGGAAACGTAATAATACAATTGCGAAAATCAAATTAGTATTATTACGGTAAATGACCTTAATTAAAACCTTACTTAAATTAGTAGGTACATATAACCCGTTCCTAATGCGTCATCGATCAAAGCAAAGTCCCCACGGGTTACTTGGAGTATCGAATTATCGAGATTTATAACTATACTTACATAACTAGAAGGTATCGAGAATCGTCGCCGTCCATATGTTTACAAATGTGTCTTATTCGAATTGTGCAATATATTTACTTCTTTTATTAACAAGAGGATAACTTATAGTCGACATATTTAATGAAAGAATATCGAAGTTACAATGGATGTTATAAAATTTATAAATAATGTTTATACACGGCCGAGAAGGTTCGAGGCTAGCGCATTTAGTTCCCATTACGGCCGACAACGTAGCCACGTCCACACGTAGCCTCGATCTAATTATGAACGAAAGGGCTATCACTTGACCGCAAGTAGGAACCTTTTAGATCTCCCACGGATATTATAGCCGTAAGTATACAATGAGATAAAGTTAACACTTTATCTCTGCTTTCTTTATCCTTCATTAGACTAGGGTCTTCTTAGAGAGCTTCCAGTTGAATAAATATGTATACTTCATGACCAAAGTAGTTGTTCCCGAAATGCTCAGGATTAATCACTATGTTGTAGATCGTCATTTGTTTCTTTTTCTTATTTAAGTCAGAAGAAAAACTTAAGAAATATACCTAAAACTCCGTTACGTATTAACAACGGTTGAAACTGTTTAAAAATTTAAACGGGCAAAACTTACGAAACAGTAACATAAAAGTTTTCCTTTTGAATTTGAAAACATTTCGCAATGTCTAGGGGGTCGTAACTTGCGCTAAGTTTTGGTTTTCCTTTAAGCTTAAATACGCTGTTTAATGTTCATTGCTTCGTTTTAAATTTTAATTATACCTTTTTATTTACCAATCTGTCCATTATTGGTATTATTATTTTTTTCTTTATAATATGTATAGCGTAATTTGTTTACTCAAAGTGGGCTAAAGCGAATTTTAAACTTGTCATGTCTTCAATCAATATATGTAAATAGTTTCAAAAATCGTTCTATACTCCGGTGATAATTGAAGAGAACTATTTATAGATTAATAATAAGTTTTGCCCAATAAATTTTAATATCATACTAATTAGAGCTAATTAATTCAGGAATTTACCAAAAATACTTTGTGAACTAACATTAGTCGTCCGGGAAATAACGAATTCAAAATTAAAAGGGTATTTGAGAACAGTAACACTGTTAGGTTTTTCATAATCATGGTCGACCCTTCTATTGCGTCAGTTCTACACGAGTCTCCTCTCAGTGTGAGAAGGGTTGAGGCTATATAGTACCACGCTGGCCACATGCGGATTGGCAGACTTCATACGGCATACAGAAAATTCCAACGAATTTGGACGTCTGTAGGTTACACTCAATTTAAAGGCGTTCATAATTTCTTAAAGTCACAGTTGCATGGCATGAACTAAAACCCCGCCGGATGTGACGACGGAAATCTAAATCACTAGGTTATCAATGCTGTATACCAACGTAATAAATACCGTAGATATTCTTTCAAGCGCAGTGTTTCGCAATAAAAAATATTTGTAGCGTAATACGCTTTACGACGAACAAAAAATGTACCACGTCCATTCGCGTAATACATTTCATAGTATTTGACGTACAATAAATTAAATGTCTTGTATAATGTTGTATAACACAGTCGTAATCGAGGTGGTCGTGGGTAGACTTAATTTCGCAGTTGCCAGTTGTAAAATATACAATTATATGAACCAGCGGGTTACTTTGACGTTTATATCAGTACTAGTTGGTTATAGACTGACTTGACTGAGTTATTCGAGCGACGTATTTATAAAATTCGCGTACGTTCGGCGAGCCCTCGACAATCAGAAAGTTAGCGACACTGATTTGGCTAATATTCTTGCCACGACGCAGATGTCAACATCGACACGCTATTAACAAGTGAAAATCTATGCGGATTAATTGAATAACTTAAAAATAATAATAAACCATAAGCCAAGAACATATAAAAATAGTATGCAGAAAGCGAAAAATCAAAAAAGTAATGAGATTATGAGTATTATCATTGTATCGTTACGCATGGACCTTGGATAAGATTGGTTGGTGTCATCGTTGAAATTTGATTGTAAAAATATCCCGCAAATATACAAAAAGGAAAATTAATATTTTTGAGACACTTGAAATATAAACACAAAAAAATCAATTAAATTTGTTTTCCTATAAATATTATTAGATACGAACAAGTATATCACTGTAAAGCGAAAGTGACCGAACAAGGTGAAGTATGATAGTGAAAGCAAGCGTAATAAAATCTCTCTCCAGACATAAGTCAAAAAGTTAATTGAAATAAAAAATATACATACACATATGTATATATGTTGTTACTTTCTTAACAGGGAATATTATTATTGATCAACAAGAATATAATTATAGAAAGCGTATATATTCAGTAGGAGAGTACTAAAAACTGTTTACTTCGTAACTGTAGGTGTTTCGTAAAACAACAAAACGACACTCAGTTAGTACTTTCGTAACTTTTACTGACACGCGCTGATTTTCATCAGACTATATATCAATTGTCACATGTAATAATAACTATGAGCACACAATTCACAGTTCACTGCGTCTTCACATGATCGAGAAAAAGTGGCTCATTAACGCGTACACAAATTAAAGTGGATTTTATAATAATGCACTCGGACTACTGTCTTGGGTGTTATAGACTCGGTTGCCGAGTATTTGTGTCTGAACACCAGATTGCATTCGCCCAGCGTGGTCATTTGCGACTTTAATCGGAACGATAGAGGGCTTGATATAAATAAACACCGAGGTCACCGAACTTTCAACTTACATACGCAATCCAAATTGTAATTACAATTAACGTGGATATAAAATGTGGTCATAGGACAATGTGTGCCACTTTATCTCGAACAACATTTCACATAAACAAATGAAGAACGTCTCGTGACGAATTCTATGTGACATTGAACTGGTGATATTTTAAAATGAAAATACCATAACGTATAACAAGCGATAACCGATGTTGTCAAATTGTGTAAAATTCGCTATGGCTTTAACTGGATTATTATTCATTGGCAAAGAACAGCCGTCGTAAATCTTTATTATGCTGGAACCGACTGCATTTGTATAAATAATTTATGCAAACCAGTTAAACGGGGACGTCAAGACCATAGCTAATGGCACATGAAAGAAGTCTAATTTGTCCGGTTTGACGTCAATTACATACTATTTTAATATTATTAATTTTAATTATTTTTCTTTTGAGGAATTTTAGTTATTGTTCAATGGCTTGTGACGATACGTAAAACAAAGGAACGGTGAAGGTTATTCACTAAGATATTTTACGTCCGATGATTTTTTTGTTAAGATACATTTTTAGAAAAACTTCTGAGCCAAATTGTGAGCTTACTTCTTAGAGTTACATTAACAGTAAAGTTAAATTTTAATAATAAAATTACCCGTTAGAATGTATTAATGAGATCGTTATCAGAAATGGATTTCGACTGTCTGGAATGCCGAGATTAGAGGCTTAGCTTGATATGAACTTTTAATGTTATTATGTATCCACCTACATACATATTTAGTATCCCAGTATAACATCTAAGATATTAGATAACATTTGTATATCGTAGAATTTGTAATATTCGAATACTAATAAATAAATAAATAAATAATAAATAAATAACCGTCACGCCAGGTCCCTAGCGGGGTAGGCAGAGAGCACGGAGTGCCAAACATTGAATCGAATACTAGTATATGGTATTCGAATGTAATTGTCTATTTAAGTGTCGATATTCTAAATGGTATTACATTTTTCATTACTTTCTATGTCAATAATATTTGTTTATAAATAAATAAACATATATCAATCTTTAATGGCACGCCAGTGGGGACGGCAAGAGACGTAGGACATTATGACTAACGGCTTTTCTATTTCAACATGTAGCAGCGTAGATTTATTGCGTTTTACATGTTTCGCCGACGGCTAAACATATTTACTGCCAATGCTCTGGCTGTATATAACGTGACATTTATATCTACTACATATGTGACCTTATAACGTAATAAAACGTCACGCTTCTTGAACAAAGCGAAATATTTGCAGGTATTGTTAGCCATATAAAAGGGTTACTGGGCGCGGGTTGCATGAGAAAGACGAAGGTAATTTTATAGGTAACGCCCACTATAAAAAATAAGTATACGATAAAAGAGACCACTAAAATGGTACTTCGCTTTGCCTGCACCTTGTACTTACACTTTGTGGCGAGATAAAATTGCAAATACAAAACAATTCTTATTTGTTGACATATTGGTATATTTACGTATGTGTGTCAATAACATGTTCTAACCAACAAATTGGAACACTAAACAGTAACGTGGCGGTCATTTCCGAAAATGTACGATTAGTTTTATTTTAAATTGTTCGTATTTATTATATTGATATGTTTATTAAAATTATTAATTGCTTCGATTAATTTTATGCATACCTGTACATATATTGTTTCTAGCATGCTATCTTAAATGCCTTTTGTCCAAGGCAAGTAATTCGACAGAAGCTAATGACGCCATTTTGTTGGGTTTAATTTTTAAAAAAACGGAGTTCTTCAAATCAATATTTACAACAAGTAAATCACAAATTATTCTTTATTCCTGTATCTACGAATCTTTTAAGTACATTTGTTGAAATCATTTTCAGGCCAATAATGAAAGTTCTCCTTTACTATATTAGGAGTGCACGATTTGTGTCAAAGCTTAAGTCGACTGTTAACATAACGTGACTCTAAAGATCTGATTTCATAAATTACTTATGAATGAATACATTACGTTGCTTAATAACCATTTTTTTTTCGTCTTACGCCAAATGAGAACAGTATCGGACAAATAGGTAAAAATGTCTTAAAAGAGAAGGTTCCATTATTTCCTTTATAAGCGGAGTTTAAAAATCTATTTCGACATTATTTTACATTAAACGATTGCTCACAAAAATATCGATCTATGTAATTCCTTGAGTCGGTATGTGAAATAGTCTAATTCTGAATTATAAGACGACATAAATCTTTAAATAGATAGCCTCCGACCAAGCAGTAATGTACGACTATTTAACGCCACTGGCTTTCTCGTTCGCGTTGAAATATGTAGATGTAATTTGAAAATATTATTTGTAAAGCTATTTTCGTGTGTTATTTAGAAATTTTAGCAAATTATTTATTGGCTCCGGAACGAATATAGCTAAATTTAACAAGTTTCAAACGCCTGTTGATATGACTTTTTCCGGCTCAATTAGTATAGAGGCCGATTTCCTTCGGCTGCCGTGTTAATTGATTCTAATTCCGCGACTATCAATTACAGTAAGATATGGGCTAATGACATCAGATATAAATAAACAATAAAAATAAATTAATAACCGTCACTCCAGGTCCCTAGCGGGGTAGGCAGAGAGCACCGAGTGCCAAACATATCTGTCCTTACAAACCTGACGTGCTTCATCT
>DWQQ01000294.1:0-12391 GCA_018244775.1 Oxynetra roscius flavomaculata
TTTCGAGCTATTAGATCCTCCAACTTCATCATAATATAACACTAACTCAACAAACACCTTAACACTCTATTAGAAGATGTGAACTGAAAAGTTTAATCCGAAAACTGATTATAAATTAAAACTAAATTAGCCGAGTTATTTCTGGCGCAATGTAGACATAATCAAATCAACCATGTTCGCAAGTTAATGAAGCAAAAGGTGCTTGTTAAAGGAGCTAAACCACTGTCGTTCTTTAATGAACGTTAAGAATTATTAACGGCACAGCATGTTACCAATAGGATACGCATATAGTTCGCATTTAATCGCAGTTCACACAGTCATCTGAAGGTTAAATTCGTTTAAAACCAAATCAAGTCATACCTATTGTGCACCGTTGTCAATATTGTGAAAACTGTCATTGGTTATTGCTTCAATTGGTAATATGTACTGCTCTGTGGTAACTAAAATTTTAGATGTGTCTGTCATTCGATATCTTTGAATATATGAAATTTTACCGTAAAAACGTAAATAACCGCAAAACACAATGATAAATATAAATTATCGTATAAATTATCGACGCGTGGTACCTCATCTATTCATATAAAGCATCTGACGCGAAAATCTTAGATGCGCGTGTTCTTTGTGAATATATTTTATTTTTATATATTTTTTTAAAATTGATCTATTCTATTCATTCATTCGTTCATTAATTATCCAAATGGACTATCGGATCTTATTAATAATTGTAAACGCTTAACTTTTAATTTTACTACTTTTATGAATGGATTTTTGACATGTCAATTTGGCTGTGCTGTTATGTATGTAAATAAAAGAAAAATCTCAAGACAGAACAAAACGTCAAAATAATGCTATATGTTTGTTATAAAATTAAATTGTATATAAAAATATGACCCATTGGGACGACCTACCAATGGTTGAGGAGTTCCTGTTATGCATCCCATTAAAAGAGGGTACTATTGCTATTGCGATTTTCGGACTTATTTATGGTTTCCTTGGATTCATAATGTTCTTGTCCGTACCCTTGAATTACACGGAATGGAAAAACCTGTACGAGAAAAAGCTGGATCTCTTAGTCTATCTCACAATATTATTTGGGATCATGGGTAAATTTCTATTCACCAGTTTTATTCTTCTGATCGGAGTTTTGAGAGGATATGAACTTTTGTTAAGAATTTTTCTATGGAGTGCAGTAGTTCATCTAATTCTGGACTGGATATTGACATTAAGTATATGTATCTACTGCGTTTTCTTAAATCACGGCTGCTTCCAGAACCCCGGTACAGGGATCGCTTTCAGTGTGTCTTTTTTGACTGTTGTATACTCGTCATTCTGGATATACATAATCGTTGTTGTGAACAGCTACAGAACGGAATTGTCTTACAATTAAGTTAACGTTTGATAATTAATGTAAAACATTAAGAAAGATCTATGAGAAATCTAGCTATTGAAGTGTTGAAGCCCTTTCGATTGTTCAATTTTAGTTAAAGCCCAAGATTAGTTCTATCACGCCCTAAAGTAAGAAAAGTTCCCCGAAGTTATTGTGAATGTATAACGAATTAAGGCACCATTGGTAAAGTAATACCATAAGCTAAAGACGTTCCCGAAGGACTTCGGAATTTCAATATTTAACTCAACAAACCATGTAGTACCCGACTTCAGAAGTTTCTATCGCACCATACATTTTGGTAAAATTCTGCTTAACTTAGCAGGAAAATTGTGAAAATAAACAAAACCAAAATACGAAGTTATTATAAGACAAATGTCTTCATTACCAGGTAAATCCCAAAAGTTTATAAATCGACCGCGCTCACCGCAACATATTTTGAACTTTATTCTGTTATATTGAAGGTTGTAATTGCGGTATGGATTCGATGGAATTTATGCAGCAAATAGAATAATTTGTTCGACCCCATTGATGATGAGTGTTTCTCAGGTAAAATTGTTCAACCTAATGAACGAGCCACTTGAGGCCAAAAGCTTCTAAGCACTTTTCACAAGCGTATACAAAGTAATACGAAGGTAGTACAAACTGGCCTTGAAGTAGTCACGTTTTCACATTTCTTATACAATAAGGTTTCGCAAACATTAAATAAATTAACAAAGTTGAAAGCAAAATATCTCAAAGATAACCTAACACATGAGAGTTATTGGAACTTGAGTATTTTGTTAAAGAATAATGGAGGAAATATGGTTAAGGAATAAGGAAATATGTTTGACTTGTGAATTTTTACTTCAGACTTTATTCATATGTTTTTATAACTATATCATTCATAATACAGACACATAAATCCATATTTATACTGTATAGTGTATTATTTAAGTACTGCATTTCGTACGACCATTCAGATAGAGGTAACTCAAGAGTTTATAGAGGTTATGGAGAATAGTTTCTTAAACATGTAACTTTGGTAGTCAATATAATAAAAATAAAAAGCGATACATAAAATTGCTTCACAATAAACATTCGCAATTAACGTTAGTATAAGAATTTAATTATAAAATACTTTTAGAATTGTTATTTTAATATTTGTTAAACAGATATTAATACTTCCATTTTCATTTCTCCTGGAGTTCAAATTAATTTTAAAATGTACAAGATATTCTGCATAAAAATGCTTCAAGACCATTATTTTCATTTTCGTTTCCTTTTACCATCTATGAAGGGTTCGTCGTCAGGATCTTCTTAAATGAATAAATAATTAGTATGTCGTGGCACACACTTGCTGTAAAGGAAATTTGTAAAAATATTTTTTCAGAACTGAAACTGTCCAAATTTTCGTTTGCAATTATTCGAACAGAAATTCCGCAATATTCAATTGTAATAAGACTGTATATTATCGAAACAAACATAAATGACACTGAAATAAAATAGATTTTTTATTTACATTAAGCTAAATAACTTGCACATATTTAAATGTTATAATGCAGCAGCTGTTATGGTCAACTAGTCCAAATATTTCTCAATACATAGTTGTGTAGAGTTTTTAATATTTTTGAACTTTAATTCATATATTCTCATCACACAATTGAATTGTTCGATATAATACCCACGGTTACCATCACATCGTTCGCTATACGCTGTAGTAACTTATAGTCGTACAAAATTATATTAAACGTGCATGCTTTGTATATAAGACAAATTGAAAGCCTTACTGAATAACGACAATGCCAGCATTCCAAATATGAGGGCTAATAGAAAGTGACTAGTCAAATGACCTGTCCGCACGAAGTAGACCCCGCCCATAGCACCCAGCACGGTGTTATAGGAGGACACGATGAGACAGAGCCACAAAGCGAACTCCAGAGCCAAAGGTTTCTTCTGTAAAAAATAAAATTACATAATTCACTACATTAAATATAATATAAAATATTAATTTATAATTCAATGATGTAATATATGAACGTACGTAACTTGTTCTAGTATTTCTATAGTATCACTATATTACTAGGGATCTACCTTATTAGGATAAGGTTTACCTATTAGGATAAGAAAAATATATTTCATTATACAGTTTGAGAATACTTGCTATATGCGATGCATGAAATAAAAAACACTTGAAAAGAAATTAAAGAATTATTTATGCTAAAATATAACACTTCCCTTACACCGTTTGTCTAGCGAGCACTACGAAACTTATTCTTTGTTCCTCTGGAATAGAACACATTGAAAGTCGTATTGATATACATTCTATATGGAATAATACCAAGATTCGCCTTTCTTGACCAAATAGGTCAGATATTGGCTGATGGGGGAATCAAGAGCCTCCGAAACCGGCATGTATGCATGAAGAGAGTTATGAATGTAGATGAAGCACGTCCGGTTTGTAAGGACAGAAATATTTGGCACTCGGTGCTTTCTGCCTACCCCGATCGGGACCTGGCGTGATGGTATGTTTGTTTATATAGATAACTTTTCGCCCAAATACAAATAAAATACCCAAATATTCGTTGGACAGTTTGGATCATTAACAAAGTGACTAAACAGCTGAACATATTTCAATGGTTCTTAAATTATTGGGAACATGTTAAATGACATGTTAAATAATACTTGGATTAAGAAATACTTTCATTTACTTATTAATAGAGGCAATGCACTATCTGCGCTTTGGTTCAACGTTCTATATTAGATACAAAAACTACATATACTTATCTATCTATATAGTTAATTGTATTCAAACACATTTTAATCCCCGCCTTCATACATCTCAAGTCGCTTCACTCGTAATGATCAAATGAAGATGGTTTTCGTAATAATAACGAACGGTCGTAAATTATTTATGGCCACCATAAAACCCGACTTCACCAAGTGTTAACGACTCGCCATATTGCGTCACGTTCGCCGGAGATTCTGTAACGTCTACAAAAATAATTGTTTAACAATGTTGTTAACAATAAGCATTGCTTTCGTTTTTTTTCTCTAGGCGAAAATTCAATCAGTTTTTTTTCGCTTGCGCTATAAACACTCACTCGTATAGTGAATATATTAGTAATTAGAATTTAACATTTACGTTATACGGGTAAGACATTAGCTTCGAAAAATTCTAGTAACTTTATTGATAGCAAAATTTTATATTTTTTGATTTTATAAGGTTTGCAACATAATTTTTGGTAGAAAAGAAAATAATAATGTAGCAACAATTTCTTGCAACTGTCTTATACGTAAGATGGCGTCGAAACGGCACGTTGCGTCCGCATCACGGGTAATTTTTTTTTATAATTTTGGCGTGGTTTCGATCAAATTGGTGATTGTTTTACTTCATATGGAATGTAAACACTATTTTGCAACAGTAAAAAATATTCATTTTATGCCTAATATGCGAAATCTCTATTTTATGTGCACGAAAGTTTGTGTGTACTACGGATATTCCATTACCAATTACTGTATAAAATGAACAAAATAGGCTATGTTATACCTGTAGTACATTGCCAAAAGGGTAAAAAAGTAAACATTTACGTTTATACAGCATTTTTTTGTTTTGTTCGCCACAGTGTTTAACGCTGACCCGAGCACGAAAAATTTTGGCTTTTGTTCCTGCTGAAAATGCTTGCTCTAGTGACAGTAGTAGTTCTGCTTCGGAAGACGAGTCTAACTACGTTTCTCTAACAGCAACGTATGTCAGCTCTGATCCGCCTTCCGTTGACTCTTCCCTTGAACGCCTTAACATTCTCAATGACTCTGACAACAGTTCTGACTTTTGTGATGTACCACTAACACCAACAATACAAGACATTTTTCCTTCTCCCGCAACTAACAACTACGAGGCTATACCAACATTAAATTCAATCCAGACTTTGCCTCCAGCGTCAGTAGAATTACTCCCATCTTCAATCCCCAGCAACTCGAGGTCTGTACATACCCCTACTAGGAGATCAAAGCGTAACAAGACTACTGTATCAAAGGTGGTAAAGAGAAAAAAAGATATAAAATTTAACCTTGACTACGACTGGAAAAAAGGTCCTTTTCTTCATAAAGGATCAGTGGATGGAGGAACACACGAGCTCCACAAAACTTTAAATAAAACACCACTGGAATATTTTTACACTTTTTTCTCGCAAGATATTATTGCTGACATAATTCACAATACAAATTTATATTCGGTGCAAAAAATAGGTAAATCTGTTCAAGTCACAAAAGATGAATTGGAAAAATTTATTGCGATTAAAATTTTGATGGGTGTAGTTCGCATGCCAGCTTACATAGACTATTGGGCAAGAAATACCCGATTTTCCCCTATAGCCAATCTAATGCCACTAAAAAGATATCAACAAAAAAGACGTTTTATCCATTTTGTGGATAACAATACCGATAATGGAGACAGATATTTTAAAATTAGACTAGTAATGGAAAAAAATCGACAATTTTTTTTTGAAAATAGATGAAGTAGGCCAATATTCTATTGACGAAATGATGGTACCCTACAAGGGCACAAAAGCCGGTAAGAGGAGACAGTACATTAAAAACAAGCCGAAAAAATGGGGTTTCAAGAACTTTGTGCGCGCTGGTGTTTCGGGTCTTATTTATGATTTTGTGTTGTATGGCGGCGACGATATACTTTCCGTTATCATACCTTCACGGACAATGAAGCATCACTAGGTGTTGGCGGCATGGTAGTCATAGCATTATGCAAAACCATAAAACAGAAACCTTCGATCATATATGCGGACAATTTTTTTACCTCTCCTGAGCTGGTCTACTTGTTGCGCGAAGAGTATGGTATATTTAGTCTAGGAACTATAAGAGCTAATAGATTAAGAGGTTGTAAATATATATTGCCGTCAGACAAGGAAATGAACAAGAAAAAAAGAGGCTATAATGCGCAAGTTGTTTGCAACAGGAATAAATTGACTGTCGTTAAGTGGACTGACAATAAAGTGGTTACACTAATCAGTTCCTTTGTAGATTCTCACCCAATTGAAAAAATCAAGCGGTATACTAAGGAAGATAAAGCCAAAGTTAACGTTGACTGCCCTCTACTAGTGAAATATTATAACAAGCAAATGGGAGGGGTCGATCTAGCAGATATGCTTATATCTCTATATCGAACCCCTTTCAAGAGTCGAAGATGGTACACGGGAATATTTGCCCAGTTATTAGACATGTGTATCAATAATGCTTGGATTTTATACAAACGGGATGGAAGACAAAAAAAGTCTTTGAAAGAATTTCCGTTGGACTTATTTGAATCTCTCTGCCTTTTAACAAAATTTCGAAATGTCATGAGAGTTTGGACGAGATATTTGATGATAGGAAGATCCAAAAACCAACAGTATCGCGACCAGGAGACAGTATCCGATTCGATGGATTTGCACATTTCCCTGATTCTACGGAGAAACAGTCTCGCTGTAGGTTATGTAAAGATGGGAGAACAAAAATTTATTGCATAAAGTGTAATATGCATTTATGCTTCACTACTGGACAAAGTAACAAAAGAAACTATTTTCGTCAGTTCCACATTAAGTGATTTTTTATATTATATTACTGAATTTACTTTAATTGATTGCAAATAAAAACATAATTAACCTTTTGTTTCATTCACCATTGCATTGCAATGTTATACCTGTAGTACAAATAAAAGTATAAGTATTTTCAAGCCTAGTTGGTAATGTGATAGGTGTAGTACATATATATTTTTTAAACTATAAAACATAGTAATTTTTTTACATTTTTTATGAGTACCTACAATCACAGTAAAACAGGAAAAACCTAAATTACATCATTATTTTTTTTAAGTTTGCCTATTTAAGGGTTAATCCAAAAAGTTCAAGGCCAAATCAGTAGTCAGCTTAAACATCTATAGACAGATAAATCCCATACCAAAAGCAGAAAAAAATTAAATAGATTGAAATCTGTGAGTACAGAGGCAGAAGTTTTGTAATCGTCCTAGTGGCTGGGTCTATGAAATGAAACGATTAGAGTATTCATGTAAAAATTCACAAAATAATAAAGTAAAAAACTCATAAATAAGATAATGTAGATCTACGTACCTTCGCCAATCTTAAATAATAAAGAAATAATATGCTTATCGATGTGCATTTTGACCCAACAGTTGTATTTAAAGTGTAATAAGAAGTCAAAGATTATCAGTCGCGTGATAATTTTCAGTACCCGATAAACTATGTTATGGTATTTTGATAGGCATTGTATATAAAAATGTCTTGGACCCGGATAACTAGTAAAATATTGTTTTTTAAACGTACGATATTAATATTAGGTATCGTATAATAACTCGTGAGTGACATGTAGAGTGATATGTACGTTAAAACATGTGTTGCAGGTGCAAGAGAGAGAGAGAGAGTGGGAGAGAGGAAGCGACAGAAAAAAGAGGGAGTTCTCTCCCTCCCAGGATTATGCATAAGATATTAAAATGTGCAATTGGCATACATTTGGTCCACGAATAATAGCAATAGAAATTTCCCTTTATTACCAACTGATTTCCTTTAGGACTCGAATTTCATTACGACTGGTATTACTAATTATATTCCTCATTATATTGTCGGGTGCGCCCCAAGCGAATATAAAATTTAGGGTTCTTAGAAAACTATGAGATTAACATCACAGCCCAGTACAGAACGCCGTAGCAGATGCTCATTAGTAGCCACTTGTGTATGCCATATGTCACTTTCAAGTAAAATAACAGTTCCGCGATCATTTCCTCGAAGTTTTCTTTCTGTACTTTATGCAATATAATATATTCAAGGTTTATTATATACATACATTATTATATCAAAAAAACAATTACCCAACAACTTGGTATATATCGGTACGAAAAGATTGATAGCCCGACCGGCGAGGAGGGCCAAAACGCAAATGAACACGTAGAATTGCAGATACAAGCTCTTCTTGGGCCAAAAGAATGGCAACAGGGTTCGAAGTTTCGAGAACACGTTGCGAAAAGTCGATCTGTTGTCATCCTGAAACAGAAAAGTTTTGGGTGTAATTTTTTTTAAACCATTAAGACAGAGACGGTAGGCCTTATTGAGATATACACAAAAAATATACTTAATACTTAAACAGTTCAGATGTTATTTAAAAAAAAATCCGATTCATTGAATTTCAATTTACGTTACAAAATGTAAATTCATTGTGTATTGACAAGCCGTTTGGTCCAATGACCTTGACATCCGAACCACAGTGGTACATTCAATCAACACCCAGGAAATTATTAGTGTGATGAGTTAAAAATTATGTACATACATAAATATATATTCATAAATGTAAACATATAGATTATGAACAGTTGTCTCATCAGCATAGCACAAGTCTCGTCGAGTTTTGGATTAGAAGGCCGCATGTGAGTTGTCCTAAGAATTTATTGTTATTATTAAGTTTAATCAATATTACAGCTATGCCACCGGTGTGATTGTGTGTGTCCCTGTGTGCACGCGTGTTTGTGCGTGTGATTCTACCTGCCTGATAATACCGTAATAAAATGTGCAATATGTATTATACAATTTGGAATGATTGCTCCAAATTGTAAAATATTGCAGATTTAATTACTAGCCAATAAGGTAAGGAAATAAAAGCAAAATAAGAACATATAGATGAATTTGATGAATAGTACAATACGTTCACAAAATGTTCGAGAGTTTGAAAATTGAATTCTCAAATATATTTCGCAGCTTCCGTATCGCAAATGCTTATTCAGAAACACCTTGAAGTACGACTCCAGCACAATACAAATAGCCTACAACGTGAGGATATAATAAAAGCAATCAACAATCCAAACCTTGACTTCAAAATATCAATTATTACTATCTAGTGAATAATAATATTATAAATATGCTCAGGAATTGTTACATAACTCTCGTGTAAGCGTAGTTTTCGAACTAATCACCTTTTGAAATTTTTTATCTCCTGCTTTTCTCATTTATGTGATTTTGACATCTTTAACTTAACAGTCTGGTAGAGACATTTATTTGACAAGCCAATGACGTAGGACAATAAAGGCATTTATCTATTTGGCACGTCGATGTCGTATGTTTTAGTATATTTAAATGAAATTTCTTTAGAGTGTTCATATTTAATAATTTTAATATAAAACATAAACAGTATAAAAGCTAAATAGGAAATAAATATAATAAAAAATAAGTGCTCATTAAATACTTACGATGCTATAAACGTCATAAATATTAATAATGTAATAACTATTTAATTACGTTGTTATATACAATTCATTACTTAATCAGCCATTCAATTACTTTGTTACAATTTTATATTGAATAATGACATTGTACATACTTTCATTAATATTATTCATGTATCTCAATCAGATTTTCAACTCTTTTTGGGGTTAAACTGACGAAGTTTCGAGTGTTGAAATAAGTTTTTTTAAATAACGCTTTTTGTCAAAATTTATATTCATGGTAAACAGAAGTTGATTGGAAATAATCATGAAAAAGTATTCTGAACTTACCCTCGCTGGCACGTTTCTGCGATTGATCTCATTCGACTCCAGATATTCGAATTGGTGCATTATACCCGGTGCTTTCATGCCGAGAATAAACATGATCATGCATGACACATATCTACCGACGAATAATGTCATTTCTAAGCGATCTTGAAGACTGTAAAATTATTTTAGAATTAGATAAGTTAATGTTAGGTAATTAATGTAAAAAAGTCTATAACTCGATGACTTTTGACTGCTAGACTATGCAGGATGCCTTAAATATTCAACACTCAAAGCATATATACATTAATTAAGATATGATTTAGTGCTCAACTTTAACAGACGGGTGTTGGCCCGATGAAGACTCATTGGAAGTATTTATACTTGGAAGCTTTCAATGAGTATTAGGAACTGTTGTCTAGCTGTAAAAAAACAACACTAAATGACTGCTTAATATGCACCTTTTGAAAGCCGGCATGGCGTGAAATAAAACCATTCCCAAAAGATAAATCCCTTATCTAAAAACTCATAACAAATATTAAAGTATATAAAGAGACTTACTTCCTCAAGTGCCACCACCAGCCCTCTTTGTTAATGTTCAAAAAGGATAGATTTTCTGACACAAAAATCATTGCCCAGAAAACTAGTAGGACAAAGCCATGACCCCTGGGAGGCAGTGACGGTAGCAGGTACCGTTTCTCTAGAACGGCAAGATACGCCGACAGTGGGAACGCCGTGAGATTCATAACTAGTGCTAAAATCTGAAACAATGAAATATGAAAATGTCAAAAAAAATCTTTAAATATCTTATAATGTGTTTCTTGGTGAAAATTTAAAATATTTTGGTCACAATTTTCGCCACAATTTTTCTTTCTTACCATGTAACCATATATGTGTCCTCCTCTAAACATTAAACCCTGCAACAGGAACCTTATCACAGCCAAGACAGGTACAAACAAAGTGAAAATCAGCTGCACAGTGAACAGTGAGGATGACCTCACATCTATTACTTCTGTGGCATATCTGAAAATGTACATTAAGCTCAATTGATTCCTAATTAAAATTAGAATTAAACAAAAACATTGTATGATTGGTTTAACCCAAAATGACAAACTGTTATCAAAGCAGTATTTTGTAAGCACTGTATTTTGTAGCAAAAATTATATCAAAAAACTGCAAAAATATGAAAATTGAAATTTTTGTAAGAGCACAACTTTTATGTGTGGAGTTCTTAAAAATCATTCCATGTGCATTTAAACTAAAATGGTGACAAATGAAAAATAAAAGTTTCAATTACGTTACAAAGTTATCATCTAATATTTATTTTCTGTACATTAATAAGTAAATAAATAAATAACCGTCATGCCAGGTCCCTAGCGGGGTAGGCAGAGAGCACCGAGTGCCAAACATCTGTGTCCTTACAAACCTGACGTGCTTCATCTACATTCATCAGTCTCTTCATGCATATATGGTATATATATATTCTTATGTGGTATATATTATAATAATGTCTTGCGACATCTTTACACATCTGTCTGATCCATAATTTAAGCACCTAAACTGTGGCTGTGTTATAACCAGACGGCTTATATACGAACACACGACCCCCGGTGTTGAACAGTCGCGTCGCTAACCACTGCACCAACGGGCCAGTTACCATATCTGAAGTAATACAGGAGGAATGGATGAAGATATATCGATAAGTAGTATTACAACTAATCTGCATATGTTTACAAATCAGCCTCTAAACTAATGAAACATTAAAGATTGCATTGATATGATGATGTACGATGAAAGATTGTTTTCTCATTGCTTAAGCTTTCGCTTATGTTATGCATGTAGGTGTTATTGCGACCCCTGAAATTGATATTCTAGTCCTTCATTGAGAAACCCGGTGCTCACAATTCTAACCCACTAACACACTTCTAACCAAGTTTTCATTGAAATAATAGGTCATAAAATTAAATTGTTTACACTCGGTATAGGTGGAGTTTTGATGTTTTTAAATATTTTTCAGAATGTACAAAACAAATTTCGGAAACCAAAGCGGCGTGCGCCTGTACCCGAGGTACACCACCTGTGGCTTCGTAAATTTAGTATATACCCCTCTCCTTCCCACCTACACGAATCATCTGATGCTCTCTCACTCGTTCATGTTTTCACAAATAAGTTGCATCCGAAAACAACATAGAAAACCCGTGCGATTGTGCAATGGAAAGTCAACTTTGAGCCGGTGGTATAAGGTTTAAAATCGAATCGATCCAACCGTCTTTGTTGGTCTGCACTGAAAGTTTCAGGCGGAAATACAGCGCCTAGCATTCTCTGATTGTAATATAACGCGATTTAAAGTAAATAGTGAGGTGATGGTAGTCGATATTTCTCGGTGAATCCCAAAAATTATACTTTGAAAATAGTTCCAATTCGAAATCTAAATCAAATTTCGTGTTGGCGTGCAGAGGCGCACTCAATCGTGCCCACAACTGAGAAGACCCGGAGAGAAT